>OZ010661.1:7583772-7845238 GCA_963932335.1 Andrena marginata
GTTAGAGGAGGAGATTTCACCGTGGTAAGGACGTACGTGTATTTACCCGAGTCTTCGAAGGACCGTCGATTCGCCTGATGCAACTGCCTCGCTTTCCTTCGAAGTTCTTCACCCGCACGATCTTCCTTCTCGTTTTCCGACAACCACGCCTCGATCTTCTGCCGCCACGCTTTTCTGTTTCGACACGCAAAGACACGGTGAAGATTGTACACGGTATCTGTATTCGGACATCGATTTTCTCTCTACTGTGCGCATCTTACCCGGCGGGCTTTGTCTCTTCTTCTTGCAAGAAAGGTTTGCTTTCCGCCAAAGGCGACGGAGAACTCGGCCTCTCTCGATCAGCCGAAAAATCGGCGTTCAGCAGATCGCTCCTGCGAGATTGGCCGCGAGCTCTTCGCGCCCATGATCGATCTGTTGGCCGAGCCAAGGAAACAAACGAATTCGACTCCGTCAGCATCTTTGCGCTTACAGATTGCTACGGTACTACATGGTACCTATACACCAACCGAATCATACCTAAGCTACCCCAAGATTTTCTTTCTCGAGAGTTGTCTCGCCCTGAGGTCCTTAAAAAGTCCATTAGATTGCCGTCGTCGTCCTCGCTGGGTATCCGACTTCTGCGACGCCGAAGGGTGCCGTTCGGCGTAACATCTGCCACCGGAGAGAAATAACGTTGATAAAAGGGTGTGGGTGAGGGGCGGAAGGCTCGCGTGGTTATCGTACAGTTTGGGAATAAAACCTGGAGAATATGTTTCTTCTTTGGTTGACTGTTGGTCGCCGGTTCCACCGGAACAGGAGCCCAAGCGTCTTCGAATGCTCGGAGAACCGGTGATCGAGACATCCTCGTCCGACGTAACTCCTCCGTTTTGCAATCTCTTCACCTGCGCTCGGAGCAAAGAGCGTTTCGAATCGCAGCAGAAATCGGTGGTCGCACGGAGTAGAGAGAAACGCTTACTTACCTTGGCATCGTTGCGGTTATAATTTCTCTGAGGTAAACCGGTATGGAGATCGAAAAGGCCGTAATCCATTAAGTTGCATTCGGATTCGGAGGCTGGTGTCTCGGCTTGATTGGTCACTGTGACACACGCGTAAACTAAGCGTAAGTGTCCCGCTAAAGAGATGAATTGAAAACACGAAGACGTACGTAATCGTTTTTTGGCCAAAAGTTGCTCTTCCCGTTGCTTGCGCCTCGCAAACACCTGCTCCTCTTGAATCCTTCGCCTCTCGTTCTCCGCGACAGCCTGGCTGAACTTCTGACAGAACTGATGGAATACCTTGAAGCACTCTTCGATCTTGAACGTATTCGCGTCTTCGCAGAAGAATTCAGCCAGGGATCGCCTCCAAGTCTCGAGCTCCTCCATGTCCCTTTTCAACTGGCTCATCTCTTGCTCTGCCATCTGCTTGGCGAGCGTGGCAAAGTTAGAATCGGATCGTAAGGTTACGCGCCTATCCAACCTACTTGCAAAAATTCAGCCATTTGTTCCTGTATGTCTGGCTCCGTGGAAGGAAGTTGAGTCTGCGCTTTGATCTTCTTGATCTTCGTGTCGAGTGCGTTAAATTCGTTGTTCAACTGCTCGGTCGTGGCCCTTGTACCGCGAGAACACGATAAACGGTGAAATTTCGAGTCTTGTTGTTTGAATTTTAGGATCGCTTTAACGCACTTACTTTGTGGCAGCTTCGAGAGTGTTCATGCCCCTTGCAAAGTCCAGCAGATCCTTCCTTTTCCTTTCGGCTTGCTGTGGCGGTAAACGTTCGAGCGTGAGATAATAACGGGAGGGCGCGTAAACAAAGATGTGAAAGTTAATTTACCAGGGCCACGTAGTGTATGAGATTCATTCCTGGCTTGTTCGCCCGAATTTCCGTCAACTTCTGCAGAGATGACAATTTCACTCCAGCAGCGTTCCCAGCGTAACCACCCTACCGCATTAATTTTAATCATTTCTCTTGTCGTTCCTGGGCAGAATATATGTATGTATTTTGGACAATCCCGAGCTTTCGCTCTCCTACCGAGTTGAGAAAATTCCCAGCCACTAAAACCATGTAGAGCAGCTCCTGCAGCGGCTTGTTGGTCATCAGATCCTCCCCGGCGAGGATCATCGAGTTGATGCTCGGTTCCAAGTAGCTCATATTGGCAGCGAACTCTTCCTTCAGCAGCATACACTCGATGCGCAGCTTGTAACTTTCGGCGGGCGCGCAGCGTAAAACAATTAGTCCCGGGAAAGTCGAAGGAGCAGGCTCGAAATAGATTTATTCGCATCTTACTTTGGTACTTGGACCAGCTGCAGAAAGAATTTCTCGGCGTTCCCGAGTTTCGACTTGTCGCCGTCGAAACTTTTCAGCATCTCCAGCTCGTCCACCTCGGGCAGAATCTTGAGAAGACCGCGCAACTTTTCTGCCCCGATATCGTCGTGACCGCCGTCCTTTATTAACTGTATTATATCTTCGTTCGAGCTGCAACAGAATCCGTTCAGAGACACGTATGCACGAAATTTCCGGGACCGTATTTCACCTACCTTCGAAACTGCTTCAAGAATATATTCACGTTCAAACTCCGTTTGCCATCTAGAAGCGCGATCTGAAACACTCGGCAGATTGTCGCGAGAGCCGAAAGGAGCAAGGAAGCAAAGCACGTCAGAGTGGGCGTATTACCTCGGTTGGTTCTCGACGTTTCCTCTCGGCATCGGAGTTAGGGCCGTGGGAAGAGGAGCAGGACGTAGCGGGTAACATTGGCGGCACTTGCTGGCAGAACAGGCCTTCCATCTCTGCCCAGTCGATGTCCATCATGGGGGAGTTTTGATGCTCGTTTGCTACCAAAGACCAAATGTTCCGCTTGCCGATTACCTGGACACGAAACCGTCTCGCTGGTAAAAATTAAACCTAATAACAAGGGGAGGCTACGCGAAACGAAACGTGGGCGTATGCACTTTATGATTCGGTATCTTGTTCCAGTTGATCGTTTTCATTTTTGCCCTGGGTGTGGGTATCTCCTGTTGCGGCAGTAGCCTCGCGTGATTATTCGGCGGATCCGGGGTGGGCACCCGCGTGACCGGTAGCACGTGCAAAGGCGGCGGCATGGGCGGCGGCTCCATCGATGCATCAGCGCGCGCCCCGTTGCCGGTGAGAAGCGGCGGAGGTGGAGGCGGCGGTAAGACGCGACCTTGGAGGCCAAGAGCGGGACCGGGGCCCGGAGCTGGAGGCGGTGGCGGGGGTGGCAAAGGCGGCGACGGAGTTGCTGAATTGTTCACCGGCAACGAGGCTTTCCGCGACGTTCCACACGTCTGATCGGCGCCTCGACAGTGACAGCAGAGATTCGTCTGTAACGCAAACATTCGTCGCACACGTACGTAGGTGAGTACCTGCATCGTTCGCTCCTGTTTGGAGGACGCGAGGCGCAAACGCAGCGCGAGCTGCGTCCAGTAAGCGTTGCGTCAGCCCGCGTTAGACCGATCGCCATTGACAATTATGCGAGAAACTCGCGTGAAATTTTAACCAGCTGACGTGACGGGCACGCGAGCCGGCAACCGTTTACGTTGCGCGGTAGGAGAAACCGCTAAACAACTGTAGTAACGACGAAAGTCAACGTATCGGATGTTTCTTTCATTTGAGAGAAAAGAAAAGAAAAAACAAAGGTACCTGTAGGCTGGGCGACCGCAGCAGCTTGGTAGCGTCTTCTCGGTTTTCTAAGAGCGTCGCTCTGTGCACTAAGGTCTCCGCCGTGTCCCATGCTAAATCGCTCGCAGCATCCTTGGGATCCAGTCGCAACAGATGCTGAAGAATGCTGAGGAATGGTATTTCCTGCGGGGTGTCCGCTATCTGAAGTATATCGAGGGGATTCTCGAGTTAGGGGCCAACCTACCACGGCTCAAGTTTCACTTTCAACCGGCCAGATATTTCCTTACTTGTCCGAAAATTGCGTAAAAAACATCGACGTGAGAAGAAAGATCGATTCCCGGTGGTCCGTGATTGGACAATTCCTCGTCGGTTTCTCGCTGATCGTCGAACACGTCGAGCTGCACTCGGAGGTCCGGAGCGTGACTCTTCCTGCAAGAACAATCGTCACCTTCCTGATCCGGGTACATTTTAAGCCTTTACGCAGTTGTTCGCTCTATTTTCGTCACACTCCACACACATGTCTTCTCTAGAATTTCGATATCTCTACCCTAGCTTTCACCCCCCCCCCCCTTTCCCTCTCTTTCTCTCCGTCTCTTCCCTCCTTCCTATTTCATTCTGTGCTTCCAACTTTCCCGATTTTCATCGCTTTACTGCTAACGCGGCACGCTCTTTATTTCCGCTGTCGAGGGTGTATCATAACTCGACGTGGCTTCCGTTCGAAACGCTCGATCCGTTATCCGGCTATTCTTACGCGGTAGGAGTAGCATACGTGTTTGTCATAATGTCTATGTAACAATCACCGATCGTCGATCCCGTGATCCCGTCCATCAACGGAGGCAAGCGTTAGGCTTGCCTCCGGGGAGCGGGGCCAAGTGGTACCGTGTCAGCGAAACGATTATTGCAGTGTTAATAGCACCCGATAAAACGAATATAGACAATTTCATCACGGCTCGTATGTAGTGATGGGGTCGGAAACATGGTTCGAAGCTTAAAACTCTTGAAACTCTTAAAAATGAACGTCTAGTTGCCAGTGGCGGATTTAACGGGGCGGCTGATGGTCAGTTGCCGCTTAGGCCTCTGCACAGAAGGCCCTTGCAATGGCCCCATGACCAAAAACAAATTCTGATTAGGTATAGGTATCCAAACACTACATTCCTTTTTCATAGATACTACTACACTTGGCCTGTTGTTATTAAACTGCCTCTTTTCATTCTCCCGAAAAAATGGGCCCCTGCCTAAAAGGGCCCTATCTTCGAAAAGCATTATGATTTTAACCAAACACTAGATTTGTTTTTCTCTACTACCTCTACATTTTCCCCAAAACGATGTGCCCCTCGGGACGTTTGCCACCTGGGCCTTTTTTTCTTAAATCTGCCGCTGCCGGTTGCCAAAATTATCCAGGTTGATCGGTCAGAGGGTCTAGCCAGGCTCGCGGTTTACGACTGTATTGTCCCGAGAGTCGGCGGTGAATGTATGCACGTACGGGTCAGAAACCTACCAAGACTTTCAAGCAGGATTTCAAGATCTATCAAGACCCAAGACTTATCAAGGCTTTCGAGAGTTTTAAGCTTCGAATCGTGTTCGAAGTGCTACGAATCCCATCACGGCCCCTATGCACGGCGAGCTCCAGTTGCGCGCGGACCACGATCTTCGTCACCACGACGCACACCCGAAAATAGTCACCGCCTTTGCGGTTGTCTAACCGTGCCGTCGATCTTCTGCCCCAACCGAGAACATAAAATCGTCGCCTACAAATTCAGAGCAGACGAATATGGAACTGGAAACTTCACTTTTCACTGTACAGTGTACACCGTGCCGGGCGCAGAGGATGGCCCGTTTTAATGTCACTCAACGTACAGGGAGTCTAAGGAAGCAGGTACACTTGTAATTAGGTAATTCGGTAATTGTCAAAGGAAACACAAGCTAGAATCGTTTGAGTGTCAGTCCGAGTGTATAGCGGTATTAGCGGGAGAGAGAGAGAGAGAGAGAGAGAGAGAGAGAGAGAGAGAGAGAGAGAGAGACAAGTTGAAATAATAGAAATTTGAGATGAGAACCGAGGGCCGTTGACAGTGGGTGCAGTAGTCTGGCCATCAGAGGAGCACTACGCGGATCGCTCCAGCCGAGTGCGATCGTGCAGCTGCAGGTGCATCGCGCGCGCGGAGAGTTAATTCGGGCTTTTCTCTCTCCCTTCGAATTGCCTCTTTCGCTTTCCCCTTTTCTTTCCTTTTTTCCCTTTCCTCGCTCTCCTCCGTTTCGCGCGAGCCCTCTTCCAGCCGATCCTCCTCCCGTCCCTTTCACCCTCTTACTTTCGCACAGTAGCCGTAGCCGAAGCACTCGGGATAGCGGCAGAAGGATGAGGGAAAGAAGAGTAGATAGAGGGGCACGCGTTTCTTTATATTTCCCATCGAATACTGCCGCGATCCCTATGCCGTATCCTTGACATTCCTCTCGTGCCAGATCTTTTCCACGTATGGCGTACGGCGCGTTCTTTCTCATTGCTCGACCGGCCCTTGAGCGAGCTCGGGGGAATAGGAAATCGGCCGACTCCCTTTATCCCGAATTCCGACAGACCGATTCTTTCGGCGATATTTAAAGAGACTTGTTTGAATAGTTTTGCTCGATCGAGAATAGTTTGCACGTCCGTCATCTCCGCGAAGGAATGACAGACGGTACTATTCCTGTAGGGAGTGATTTAAAGCGGAGACCTAAAGAAAACGGCAAAACAGCTAGAGCCGCCGCGCCGCATCGTGATTCGGCGCAAATACTTGTAGTTCCAGCCGTGCTTCTGCCATCGCTCCCTTCTTACTTTTCGTCGATCGGCTATTGTTTACACAACACAACGAACGAAAAAGGCAATGATGACGCGTGCTTGCTGCCCGCGACCCGAGTTACGATCGAGACGAAGATTATTTGGCAAATTATTTCGGCGACTATGATTATTTAGTTTAGTGGCATGCAAATGATGCGCGCGTCTGATACCCGGAGCGAATGCACCCGCTGATTAGTTAACCCATCCTTGATACAGAACAATTGCTCAAGAGTCCTGGCTAGGTAGGTAGGCATGTAAGACGCTCGATGCGTGCGCGACATTAACGTTGCATTAGGTGCAAATGAGAAGGTGTGGGTACAATAAAGCGCCCTCTCGTAACGTTCATTATTATTTATTATAAATTATTCAACAATGTTAAGGTGTTAAGGTGTTAATCAGTTAATGTCGCGAATCCAGGACGTCGTAGAGTACTCACCGAAATTCGTTCAAGATCGGCAGCAGCTTCAAACCTGCAAGGGAAAACGATACCATTGGCTTCTCTGATAGTAATCTGCCTCTCTCGAGTAGAGCTGTAGATTCCCGGGACATCGGGTACCGGCGAGATACCGGCGAGATACCCGGGAGGAGAAAAATTTCCCGGGTAAGCTACCCGAGATGTCACAGAGTACCGTTCCATAATTGATCCCTCACTAAGCATCATGGCCTTCGTTCGTCCGTGGAAGGCTTTGATTCCCGGGGAAACAGGAATACCCGTTAAGAAGTGAGAAATTTGCGAAAACAACGCCAATCGATTCCTTACGTTTCCCCGATAAAAATAACATCAACGGCGCATGTAATTCGGACCGAAATGAAGGAAATCACATGAAAAAATGATTTGCATAATTTCAAATTGACTTCGTTAGAAATAGTCCGATTTACATGAAATTTGGTATGATTTTCATCGGAAAAACATAAGGAATCCAACGGTGTGTCACTTCCGCGTATCAATATGATAAAGAATAAAGAATTATTTTATTTCTCAAACATGTGAATCGTCGGCCGACCGATCGCAGCGAATCGAGGTCGGCGCCCCGCACTCGAGGCTAAAATATTCTAAAATAATTACTGTATATTAAAAAGTGTTCATCGTTTATTGTTCATCGTGTCGATATGAAAGCGAGAGCAATGGATTCCCGGCGTTCTCCCGATTAAAATTATAATAAATTTCCCGCAAATCGGACTACTTTTACATAAGGAATATAAATCCCATTAAATTCGGTGAGGCACCACGGGGGTTTCACCTCGCCACGGGGTGTCAGGCGGCATCTCTCTGACAGGCATCGCTCCAGAATCACCCTGTATAATAAGTATATACTCTGTAAGTTCTCCGATATCTCGAGTATCTCGGGTAGTTTACCCGGAAAATATTCTCCTCCCTCGTATCTCAGGTACCCGGTCCACAGCTATAGCTCTGCTTTCCAGCAGTGGCTTAATGTTGAATTCGCCGCGACCAGCTTCCTCGCCACTTCCGCTGGAGGTTACCGGAAAATTTGAAAGTCTCTGTACCAACCGATGAACTCGTTCCGAATCCGTATACGATCCTTGAGCTCCGGCGTGGAGATGACTAGGCAGTTTATGAATGCCAATAGGGCGGTCCGGTAATCCTCGGCAGTTGCTTTTTCCAGCTCGTCGACCACGATCCGTAATCGGTATCGTTCACCTTTCCGCTCCTGTAACGTTCCCAGTCGAATCTTAACGTTCCGAAAGCACGTTCCGATAGCGAGGAGCACACGCGCGCGTAGCTCCGTGCACACATCGGCCCCGCGTTTAACCGCAACATTCGCATTTCGCGCCTATGAATTGTATTTGCACGCGTACCATTAATACTCGATAAGGGGCGAGCGCTGCATTTAATGGCTGATTAACGCGACAAATTGCTCGGCGATAAAAAGCATATTTCACAAGGTTCGCGACGTTAAGCGGACGTTGCTCGCGTAGGATGCCGCGATACCTAACTCGCCCAGGGAACATTTACGGGTGCAGGTCGTTCTTTTGTTTGCCCAAGGAAGACCTTGAACCGTGACTTTTATCCGAGCTTAGCACCAGCGTCGCCGTGATCGCGCGCGCGCGCGTCCCTCTTACATACAACTTACAAGTTGTTAGAATGGACAAACGGGCACCGGCGCGGCACAGCCCCTCTTGTTTCAACGCCAGCGCAGCCTCTCCCGCGTGCATCGCGATCGCGATCGTGATAGTGATCGTGATCGTGATTGTGATCGTGATTCCTAACGTTAACTGACGGAAGCCTAGGTATCACCTGATACGCGTGAAGAGTATCGATAGCCCTCTGCCTTCCATCCTGGCTGTAAACGCAAAGAGCGGAAAGCAACTCCACCACTTGTTTCTTCACCGACGCCGACGGGCAGGCGGTGTCTAAGGCTGAAATTCAACGAGACACGCGATCAGTGTGCGACGCGGCTGGAATGCAGGCTGCTCGAGATTCAAACTACCGAGGACTATGAATAATCGTTTACCTGAGGCAAGCTTCGCGCAGTAATCGGGATTGTCCACGATGTAGTCGAGACCAATGTTAGAGTCCATGTTGGCTGCATTTGTGGAAGCTGCGCACCCAGTCTGAAAGAAAATAGGGGAAAATCAGAGAACGCGTGATAAATACGAATCCACGGCCAGCGGCATTATGCTCCAGCGCGGAGCATAATATTCCGATAAGGAAAGTCGACGTAAAAACGACTACGTAGAAGAAAATCTAAATAAACCGCTCAACTTTCCTCGGCGTATTTAACGCGGCGTATAAAAAGTTTTCCTTGCTACTTACTTTATCGTACGGCCGTTCTCACCGAATAGAGATTAAGAATCTACTTTTTTCTATTCGCCTATAGGTGTGGAAACGTAAGATTTCGCGCAAGGATCTCGTAGTAGGCTCGCGCGGCCAATGGAACGAATTGCACCGCGAGTCGCGTTGATCGTCGATTGGAAGCAGCTCGATTTAAGTAGTGGCAAGAAATCGATCGAGTGACTAGGTACTGACAGAACTGGACTCGGAGCTGGAGCGAGGTCTAGGTTGAGAACACGAGGGCACAGCTTCGTTCGTATGACTAATTGCAAGATCGTCGCGTGGCCGAGGAAAAAAAAGTGTATTGCGTGTCGCGTTTCGTTTACTCGTAGCGATGGGGATTCGAAGCGCTTCGAATCTGCCTTGAATATCAGGCGACTACCTCCAAGCACTTCGAACGTGATTCGAGAGCTTAAAACTCTTAAAAGTCTTGATAAGTTTTGAGTCTCGATAGGCGTTGGAAGTCTTGGAAGTAAATTAATCGCGAATAGTAGTGTTACCCTTAATTCTCAAGGGAACGGCTCCCGCCCAATGATTTCGATGGAATCTCGACAGAGTGTTGGCGCTACGGAACACCGTGAAGTGCGAGCCCGAGAATACAGGAGGCGCATAGGAAAAAGAGGAACTTTAAGAAATGGAAGAGAGACTGGGGGACAAAGAGAGGACAAAGGGGAATGAGAGAGGGGAGGGGAGAGGAAAAAGGCGACAGCGATGGAGATGGAAAAAAGATGCGAGAGAGTAAGAGTGAAACGGTGAGGGGAGGGGGAGATATGTATAGAGGGAAAGACCATAGGATTGCGTCACCATATGCATGCACATACCTCTGGTCACGTTTAAAAATAGATTCTTCAATATTAAGGGCCAGTATACTAAGGTTTCGCTATAAATTCCGAGTACGGCCAATTAACCGATGGGGAAATGGACATTTCGGTGTAACGGCTACTCTTGGAAGCCCTTCGATCGACTACCCGGATCGAAGATTCGAATTACGAGACGACAGGTTGCATTATTGTGTTGTATTTGGATAGAGGCGCAAAAGGGCGGACGTTTGGATGGTAGGCAAGCGAGAATCGCGAGTACAGTTCGAAACATATGTAGAACGAACGGTAGAAGCTGGTCGAAGCGAGTGATTCATGCTAGTACGCCTTGCTACGGCCGTACTAAGCCATCGGAGCTTCCTGCAATCGTTCCTGCCGGCGACCTCGCAAGTTCACACGCTTGCGGGTCTGCATTTACGGTCACTGGCCATCTTAGGAAGGCCGCGATCGAAAGGAGGAAAAAAAAAGAATCACCGCGCACCGATGCGATATTTCTTCCGAGACTGTCGCTCCCCGAAATTCTCCAGCTCCTCCCCGAATGGTCGCGACGCGCCTTTCTTCCCTTTTCTAATTTAATTTATATAACGGTCCGCGGTCGGTCGATGATCGTGTCGCGTGGGCGGTTTTCCAGACGGACGGGACTACTCGCAGCTTCAAAGGAATCGCATGGGTTCGCGGCTGGACGGTTCGAGTAGCGGTGCCGAAATTTCGCTGGCGCGGGGAAGCACGGGGGAAAAAGGGCATAAACGGGCTATAGATCGCCGCGGCGCGGCGGTCCAAGTTGCGTAAGTATAGAGTTGCATTTGGTAGTCTGATCGCGACGATTACTAATAGTAGGCAACTGTGGCGACGATTGTGGACGTATGCACGAATTCGCGCTTGTGTCGTGCGTATTTAGGCATACGTATACATGTATGAAATAGCACTCACGGCGGACGTGGGATACCATATCGGGTACCTTGTTGACCTCGCCTCTCTTCTCTGTCCCTCGTTCTCGTTCTCTTTCGTCCGAGAACGCAAAGGCAAACGCGAACGCAAGTGTGTGTTCACCGACTATCCGATCTCCTCACTTCCCACGTCTTTCACTACTCACAAACGAAGTTTCGGCCGTCGCCAATGTCGTTTCATTTTCTTCGATTAAAAAAAAAATATCGCCGACGCGGCGTTTCGAGGCCCCGAAGCGGATCGAATCGAAATGAAAATCGAGTAGAGACTTTCTCGATGAGGAACGATCCAGGAAAAACGGATACATAATTTACGTGAACGATCGTAAATCCTACTATTCGCCGGCGCGAAGGAGCGCACGTGCACGGCCGCAGCATATTATTTCGGAATCGTTTCGGGATTAGTAATTGCTAATTAGACTAATCCACTCGCCCGCCAGAAAGGCGTGCATCGATAGATGTCCTCCAGCTGCTTCCAAATCTCCATATATGGACGCAATCAAGGCGATCAGGATGAACATTTTACATTTCGTTGCACGTGCCCACGGAAGTAGGAAGAACCGATTAAACGACTAAATGATGGATAACCAGTCTTTGGAATCAAAGGACGAGTGTCGATGGCGAAGCAATCGGGGCAGAAGGTGGATCGCGCAACAAGCTGCAGCTGATGCACTCACCGCCGTTTACAAACCAAACCGTCCTATGTATTTTTATTCGCGCCGCGGCTGGATGGCCCGTGACCTGTGACAATGCCCGATCTCGCATAAAATCTTTATGCCGGGTCACGCGTGCTTGACAGTTTCATCACGTTCGGTCTTCGCGTGAAAGTCAGAATAGAAAAGCAATCGTCCTTGCGCGAAACGAAATCGCGGTTCCAACGTCCGAATACGGTTTTCGGTAGATTGCATACCGTTGCCTGCGAAGAATACGCGCAAGAGTATTTATAGCGGGCATTTTTCTTTACCATCGATCGTGATTACGTCGCTAGCTAGCGTTCATTGATATTCGTTAAACGTTTCTAATAGGTAAAACTCCATCAACGATAACGTAGGAGAAGTGGCTAGTGAACGAAGCATTTCGACCCTGCATTGGGTAAGTACACCTGTTCTAATTTCCGTTGCGAATAATCGGGGCTGGGATTTCGAGTGATTCTGCACGAACTGGCTGCTAAGTGAGGTTACCTTGTCGCAACGTGGTCATGGCCCCGACTGGTCGGGATCGGGGATGCAGTGGTCAGGATCAGGAACGTCTCCCCTTTACTTTTACTTCTGCGTCTATGACGCTCATCAACGGCTCTAGGTACGTGTTCGCGACTTCTCGTCGCGCGATGTATGTTTTTACATCGATTCAACCTCCTCTCGCATGCTGAAGCAACAATCCGTGTAAAGACCAAGGTCCCGGGAAACGAAAATGCCCCGAGCGGGTAATACTTGACGCTTGGGTCCCAATTATGTAACGCCTTATTTAAACTATATATATATACGTCTTCGTGTTGCTTTCCCACCGAAATGTCACCTGTACTTGATTCCCAGACCCGACACTTTATAGGTGGATAAGTATGCATGGGTGGGGAGAGGAGCGATCATTAGACATCGCGAATGTAGTGAATTAATGGTGGGATGCAAAAGCAGGGTTCGGCGCAGCGTAGCGACGAATGAAACTTGTTGTCCGAAAATGGATATAAACCGACGCCGTGTTGACGGGAGAGTGACAAAACAAGTGAAGCGCGTTACGATAATTAAGGCGAAATGTGCGATTACGGTTGATAAAGAGGCTCCTCGTAGAGAGAAAAGGAAAGAAGAGAGAAGTTTGTGCCCGCGAAGTTTGACAGGTGTTGAGAAGATGAGCGGAACTTGAATATGAAAGAGAAAAGGGAAAAGGAAGCGAAAGCGAAAACGAGGGAATGAAGCAGGAGTATCGAAATGTTTGGCTCACCCGACTTAATTCTCATCCGATCAACAGGTTGACTGCCGAGTGGATGATTAGTAGATTAATTGGCATCCCGAGCGCAGTAGCACGCGGCGCACACACTCACTTTTTTCGTCGAGCACCGATTCGCGGAAACTGCGTTTCAGGAGCGCGCGGCGCGACGGACCGCCACGATCCTGAGGAATTATTTACTACGCATGCGTACTTACTCCCTCTCCGCTAAATCGCCACTTGTTTCGTTCCTTATCGTTCCACGGCAAGGAGAGACCGGGGTCTCTCTTCAATCTCATTTTCTCTTTCTTCTTTTACTCTTACTTTCTCTCACTGCCATCGCAGGGATCGCCCTCGTTCGTTATTTCTATTCTTCCTTCTCTGCCTCTGGCAACTATTCCTTTCACTTTCGTTTCGACTAAAAATTTCTCCGAAACATTTATGAAATATTGTCCTTAGTGTCTTTAAAACTGTCGGCTCTTAAAGTCAATGGAGATGGAGTAATAGGGGGTAAAGGATGCTTCCACGTGTATTCTATATAAATAAAATTAATCTATTATACTGTAATGGAATATACAAGAATCGTTCAACTCTTCATTGATCAGATACAGAAATGAATTAAATTAATACACTAGTCATTGATTCGTTCAACCGATAAGCTCTCCCGTAATAGAGATGATTTAGAAACGTTGATGAAAATTCGACGGTTGCGTTGGCTGCGCAGTAGAATAGACCATTCCGGGTGGCTGTTGGTGGGTCATCGCGTGACTCTGGTGTTGATGAAATTCTGGAGCGCCGTGTGGACCGTTGAGCCTAACTCGTTTCGCGTTCTGCCCATGATTATGGTCACCGTTTCCTTGCTGTTGCTGGTTTTGCTGCTATAATTTCACCGTGTCCATAAGAGAATGGTAAATTAAGTAGACCAGGCCCGAGAATTAAGTGCTCTTTTCGGCGGATTTTCAGAAGCAATTGAACCCACTTTCTCCGCTTTGCGTCTTGGCCCCCGCGGCTACAGTAATGCTCGAAACACCTCGGGCGCGTACCACACGTGAACCGCGGGCGGCGCCTTGACAAAACAAAAACGATCGACAATCGTGCTCATTTAGTACGATGTGGAAACCTTAGAGCAGGGCTGGAGGCTTTTTCAGCGCCTCACGGCGAGCAACCGGCCGTACGTCGTTACTAAGGATAGAATCAGTGACGAGAACTGCAGTAGCGTAGGTACGGGCTCGTAGGCGCGTAGCGTAAGTATATATGGCTGGGTTCCTTGTGGGACCCCAGTGCAGAGTAGGTCCAGCAATATAATTCGGTGGGGTCACTGAGGCACCACAAGGAACGCGCCTACGAGCCAGCAGTTCCCCTCACTGATTTCTACCCTTAGTAACGACGTACGGCTGGTTGCTCGCCGCTAGGCGCTGAAAAAGCCTCCTTGTGCAGTCCTGCCTTAGAGGTATGTCGACGCGTGTTACGAAGAGTAGCACGTTTCATTTATTTCTTACAGACAACTGCATGTAGAAAAAATGAAACGTGCTACTTTTCGTAACGCGCGTCGATATATACATGGAGGTCTCATTGAGAGCTTCATACTGTCGCCAACGTCATGGGAGAGACACAGAGATACTTTCTCGATTCTGCGAGCGAGAGAGAGGTAGAACGAGGGTAGACGATACAATGTCGTCCCGATGCGCCACGTGTGGTTCATGTGGCACGGGCGGGAGAAAGAGGGTTCAGTTGCTTCTAAAAATCGGCCGAAAAGACCACTTAATTTCCAAAGCCAGAAGTAGACGAAACAATATACTCACGGTTTGTTGTTGATTTTGTCGAGCTTTATTTTCAGTCTTTTCCTCTGTATCGTCGTCCGTTAGGAACTCCCTTTTAGGATACGGAATAGGGCATCCAGCGAATATACTGAAACATTATGATACCCGTTAAATGTGTGAACGAGCGATCGATACGGTATACGGTACAAAAGGCATACTCCTGCGTCGGTAGCGGTTCTTCCTGGAAGTAGGCATCTTGCATAGAATGTTCAGACGTTATGCGTTTATTAGGATCCATCATTAACAGTTTTTGAAGCTAAAACAGCTAAATTATTATCCTGTCCAAAGAAACGATTGAAGCCAAAAAGAAAAGTCTCATATTTTATTTAACTCTACCAGATTAAACGCCTTGCTGTCAGGTTTAATTTTGTGCCGATCCATGTATTTTGTAAGAGAACAGTTTGCATAACTGTAAGATAAAAGAACCGTTCGCATTGGAATTCGAAATTCATCGGACGTTAGCTTCATTCTTAAATCCACACTTACTTTGATCTTTTAAAATCTTTTAACAGTGTGGGATGTTCCGGCATTTTCTTAATATCTTCCCAATCCTTTTCTAGGGGAAATCCCATCACATTGAATATCCTGAACGCAATTTCACTCTTTTATTATTTTCCACAATACTTGCGCGTAAAAGCACAAGGATCGTTATAGCGATAATATCTTTACCTATCTAATTGATCGTGATGATATGGATTGCTAGTTTTAATATCTTCCTGCCTGCAGTGGAATATGGGTTCAGATGTTAACAGTTCCGCAAATATACATCCGATAGCCCAGATATCTGAAAGTTGAAACGAACATTTTCAGACAAAAAAAAGAGAAAAAAGAGCGGGGGGAACAAGTATAGTCCCGAATGCATAAAATGTACCTATAGCCTTCGTGTAGTGCCTAGCGCCTAGAAGTAATTCCGGAGCTCTATACCAAAATGTTACAACAACTGGATCTAAATCTGCGAGTGGCTTCAGAGGAGCATTGAACAGCCTAGCGAATCCCATATCAGCAATTTTTACTCGTCCTCTCTCGTTTCCTTCCCCCATTACCAAAATATTTGCTGGCTTCTAAGATACAACAAACGGCTGTATTCGTCATAAATGATATTATTGATCATTACCAAATTATTTGATTATTACCAAATCCCTATGTAGCACCCAGTTGGAATGTAAGTAATGAATACCATCAAGGATCTGGTATAACAACGACTTTACCATACCCTTTGGCACCATAACAGGCTTTTTATTAGCTTTCGCTGCTCTATGAAATTTTATTATGTGCTAGAAGTTAAAGACGAAAATGCTTATTAGCTTGCCTGTAAAAAGGATCTTTTAAGAATGCAACCTCGTAAGGGATCTGAAAGGTGCAAACGTACCCATAGATCGTGTTCAGCAAAATCAAATAATAGCCATACTTTGCGATCGTTATGTGACAGGAAAACTCTGATTAAAGTGATAACGTTAACGTGTTTCAGTTCCCTGAGCAACTGTGGATAAGAATTCATTAGAACATTAGATAAACTCTATAATAATAGTTTATATACGTAACATACGTAAGCAAACAGCTTTTACACAGAGAGTAGAAGAATACAAACTTACAGCAATTTCACGACACGCCGACATCGACAGACCTGTGCCTTCAATTTGTTTCAGACCAAAATCTTTTGTGTCTGGCCTAGATTTTAATTCGCTATCTGGTACGCTATTGACATTTCATTTCAAACAGATCGTTACATATAGATTGAAAAGAATGATACAGGAAAGGTGCACGATAAATTTTCATGTATTATATTCATGCTACAAGTTAAAGAACCATTTCCGCATGAGCGTCACGTAATTATAACGCGCGTAGAACGAATATAGGGAATGTTTCAAAATACAAAGTTTAAAGCGTCTTAATGAAGATTATTAGACTAAGCGAAACATTGGTCTAGCTCTAGGATTTCCTGATGGTAAAAAGAAATCAGCAGCGAGTTGAAAGTTTGTAAAAATTCAAGATTGCGCTTGTGGTGCGAAAATACAAAGTATGAAAAGATAAAATGCTACGCAGCCTTGTTGGTTAGGTTAGACAAACTGACCCTTCTTTCCTACGAGCTTTATATACATGCCCGTAAGTCCCTCTTCCAACTTTACATCCCTCGAATTCGAATAGATCTTCGACCTTGGTTCGATCTTTTTGAGTTTTCATTTTAAATTCGTAATCCATCATGATTAATGTTGTCGGGACAATTATCAACTATAAACAAACATCTTCAACTCGCCCAGCAATGCAAGCGCCCAACTGTCGCACATACACCATAGACGAGGCAGAGAATAGAACAGAGTAAAACCAAAGAGTAGGTATAATAAGAGGCGTCTCGATTTCTAGTGAGACAACCAATTTAAATGCCCATTCGGCCCCATTCGGCAATGATCGGTAAACTTCGGCAATAATCAGCCAATTGTGGTAAGGTACATTTAGTCGATTTGAATATCCCGCTCGAATGTACAACCAATTTAAATGCCAAGGTCAAGCAAGGACTTCAAAGGTTCCGCCCGGAGTGACGCCTCTTATTATACCTACTCTTTGGTAAAACTGCATCCCATGCAATCCCATGGCAGTTCGTGCCATGCGAACTTGCTCGGTGCTGGTGCTGATTGGTGCGGGGTCAGCAAGGAATTCTTTAGAATTCTTGTGGCTTGAGGAAATTTCCGTGAGGTCCGGTGTCCGTGGAGCCCTGAAGGACTCTACTCGCGAGCGCGTGAAGTTAAATGAACGAAACGTTCTGTAACAAATACTTAGAACTCAATAAAACTTATGAAACTGAACTGAATTAAATTGTCTAATGATTCGGAACTATTATGAACAAGAAACAGAACGAAAATATTTTAGGAATAGATCAAAGCTGGATTTATTCGTAATGCAGCTGGATTCTGACAACGTCGGTAGTCGAAAGCAAGGCGAAGAATCAGGCTTCTTCGTACGTTCCTCTTTTTCTTAAATACATTGTTTTCTAGCGATAAGGAAGGAGACGCAGACAATTTCTAATGTAGTAAAGTTCATTCTTAACTCTTTTCCTGTTCAAACTTCGCGCTATAGGAGTTTGCGTCAAACGCCGCTAGAGCAAGGATCACAACTCGCAACATTACAGTGGACCCACTGTACGCAACATGGTTCTGGTCGTGGCGCTTCCGATTGGCTGAGTGTGAACTTTTTCGCTTCAGACTTCGGGCGAATTCCACTTTCGCCCAAATCGCCCGTGATTTTCATGAACTTTTTGCGAAGGTAGGTTTTCCTGTACGCGCTGAACGCAACGTGAAGAATTTCAAAGTCGATTTTCTCGAAAATGAAGCGCGATATGAATAAAAGTTACTCTTTCTTTTGGACTCATAACAAATAAATAAATCAAGATAAAGGAATAAATTTCTTTGATATTGCGCTTCATTTTCGAGAAAATCGACTTTGAAATTCCTGGCATTGCATCCAGTCGCGTTTAGGAAAACCTAACTTATAAAAATCACGGGCGGTTTGGGCGTAAGTCGAATTTGCCTGAATTTGCCCGTGAAGCGTCAGAAATTTTAACGCGCACTCTATATTTCCCAGATAGCACAAAGACGTCTTCTCTGCAGTCTATGCGTATAATGCGTGAATTGAAACACACCCAAAATCACCTACATACTCGAATATTCCCTTTCTTGTTTTTTATTTCACCATGTGTAAAAAGAACTGAACTCTGTAAATTTGAAACATTATGAAATACTTATGGAAAATCCTGATTGGTGAGACCAAACATAGGACAACCAGAGAATAGATGGATGAATTATAATTGAAAGTCAATTTGGTTGACAGACACACACGCACTGAAATTGCAATTCATACTTTTTTATAACATTTAAATAAAGTAGAAAGTAGGTAAGTGAGAAGTTATAACGTTTTTACAGATTTATTATTATGAAACTATTTGGACTTTTGTAATTTTATTATAGTAAGTATGTACTTGAAAGTGAACATAAATACAAGTCATCGATGGCTTCATAAATATCAGACCTCTCTTCAGGTACTAATAATGGCTCGAGCAGAATTTCCTCCGCTCAAAAACGATTTGATTTTGAAAGCTGCAAATGGGGAGCCAGTGGAGCGTATTCCAGTCTGGATAATGCGACAGGCTGGAAGATACCTTCCGGAGTTTCAAGAAGCAAGATCGAGGCACGACTTTTTTACCATTTGTCGAACGCCCACTTTGGCTTGCGAAGTTACTTTGCAACCTCTGAAGCGGTTCGATTTGGACGCCAGTATCATATTTTCCGATATCTTAGTCATTCCGCAGGCAATGGGTTTGAACGTTGAAATGGTTCCTGGGACGGTGAGCGTTTGGAAGTTATTAAATCGTACGATTTCAATACTTCCAATTTAACATTCAGAATGTTGAATTATTGATTAAAGATTACTCGGTTGAAATTTATCTTACGCGGTAAGTAATTATTACAGGGACCAGTTCTACCCAATCCTTTGCGCGATCCATCCGATTTAGCCAGATTGATCCAACCGAATGTAGAAGAGGATTTAAAATACGTGGGTGATGCTATAACTTTGACAAGGCAAAAGCTGGAAGGAAAAGTGCCGTTAATTGGTTTCACTGGAGCAGCGGTGAGTGAGAGAAGCGTTCAGTAATTTCTATTATCATCGAAATGTTCCTACTATATCGCAAACATTTTCTACGTTCGTTTTTACATATATAGATTTTTTAACAACATAGTATTCATATTTTCGAATTGTTAGTGGACATTAATGAGCTACATGATCCAAGGTGGAGGTAATTCGACAATGATTAAACCGCGGTCTTGGTTGTACAAATATCCAGAAGATTCTCACAAGCTCTTACAGCTCATTACGAATGTCATAGTGGACTATCTGGTGATGCAAGTGAGATCCGGAGCGCAAGTATAAAATCATGTCTTTAAATAAATAAGCTAGCGCGCAGGACTCCAACTGCATCTCTAACGATCTTATTTCTACTTCCCCTTTGCAGTTGCTACAAGTATTTGAAAGTCATAGCGATTTTCTGAACGATGAATTGTTCGCGAATTATTCGTTCAAATATTTGAAAGAAATTAGTGAGAAGGTCAGGCAACGACTTAAAGAGGAAAATATTCCTCAAGTACCAATGGTATGTGTTATAGTAAATACGATGTTTGTGTTCATCGTAGTCTATCTGTTACTTCTTAAACACCAACGAAACTAAGTCGTTGACAAAGGGATTGTTGAACAAATTTTAGATAGCTTTCCCGAAGGGTGCGACAATGAATTCTCTAGAAATGCTAGCGAAGTCAAAAACATACGAGGTGATAGGTTTAGATTGGACCGTGGATGCTGCTGAAGCAAGAAGGAGATTGGGTCCTGATGTTACTTTGCAAGGAAATTTAGATCCGTGCGCATTGTATGCTTCTAAGGTTCGCGCTATTATACTGCTAAATATTTCATTTAATATATATTAAAGTAAGCAGTTCTAACGTATAATTCATTTTTTTTTACAGCAAAAAGTAACTGACCGAGGACGAGAAATGGCAATGGCGTTTGGTAAAACTCGGTATATTGCTAATTTGGGGCACGGCATTTCACCAGATACGCCAATTGCGTCAGTTCATGCTTTCACCAAAGGCGTGCATTCAGTGTAATTCGTTGGGTGGATTATACTTGTTACGATATACAGTTATAATAAATTGCTATTGTGGAATAATGTTAGACGCCAAAATCGAATAAGCCGGAGACACGATCCCCCTCCCTCACTCCCCCCTTTCATTGTAGCTCGACTAGTCGAGCACGACTGAAGTGAATGATCGGCTCGCGATTAATGTAACGTAACGTGTAAATGCTTGGCGTACGAAAGCTGAATTGTTAATAGAAATACGCCGATCAGAAATACTTGCATTATTTACAAACTATAATAAAAATCGGTACTATTCTACTACTATCATCCACAACGGAACGCGTTTCTCATGTTTACATTACGCTACGGGACATATCGAGCCAACACGTTATTAATTCGAGTTCAAAAAAAAAAAAAAAGTCAAATCTGGGACCATCGAACGTTATACTGTCATCTGTCACCTAGTGTCGGCGCCTGTGAACTAAAGCGTCCCATTCAATACATGCAAGGTCGCACTGTTAATGTTAAATCAAATTTTTTGAAATATTAATTTCGTTTGAACGCCGGCTTTACGTGTTACGTTACATAGATAAATAGAAACGTGCACGGGCAAAGGTCCGCATGTATATACTCCTAGACAAATATATTAAATTATGATTGTTAATATTGCAGCGAACAATCGAGTTAGATAAATGAATTGCATTTTACGGTCTACCTATTAGTCGAAAAGTTGAATAATTACGCGCGCCTAGTGTGAAATTTAAGCAGATTCCACTACGCAGTGCGACGCCTGCGTATTACGCTAAATTCCCAACCGGCGATAAGATTTTCCCGTTCTCGGCGCTAGGTATACCTACCCCCACGCGTTAGATTCCCAGCCGGAATCCGTGGATCTATTCGGGTGGCCCCCTGTCGCCGATTAGCGGTTCGCGCAAGCGCAGCCAGCTCTTCTGGTTAGAGTGTCCATTTTGATCACATGTGAGTATCTCCAGTCTGTTCTCCTTTTTTCACGGTGAGTTTAGCCGATCGGCTTGTGATCAATCGAGCAAATTTATAGAACGTGCATCGAAACCCCCGTATAGTAAAGAACGGCATTATTAGAGAGCAATCGGTAGCCGGTATACCACGGAACTTCCTCCGAGAGTCGGCAACCTCGACGGCGAACCGCACGCGATCCTTTTCGCGCCATCTTCTCGAGGAAAACTGTGAAAAAACCGCAGTAAACTTGCCCTCGATGGTAATTCGACGGTCGCGAGATTTGCCGGTCGATTTTTCATAAGGGGCCTCTGATAATCACGGAACTGTCAGCCGGGTCGAATCTTTGGTTAGATCGTTCTTCCGCAACGTGTTCGGCGTTTCTCGATCGCCCTTTCGAAGCTTCCCGGAGCTCTCTAACGTTCAAGCTCTTTGTGATAACATTTCCTGGGATCTGTCTATTGCACGGTATTCCGCTTCTCTCTGGTTGCCAGGGCCCCCGTTTTTAGCATCGACGAAAGCCTGGAATTTTTTGAAATTTCAACCAATTCGCCCCATGCTATATGAAGACATGGTACTTCTCTTACTGTCTCAAACAGTGTCAGTTTAATTAGACCATGCACGTTTTACAGTTAAAGATTACAACTGCACTGCGTGCTGGCGCATAGATACACTCTTCGGGTAGAAATAGCAGTAATCAAAGCATTTACAGTGTCACATTCCAGCGTACATTAAGAATCGAATGATTTTATGTTCGACGCTTGTATCTTTCTTTTAAACGATAATATCGATGCAATTCTGACGTCTCGCCAAGCTACATGAATCGTTATCACCTACAGAATTGCGTTTTATTAGGATCTTGTTGTATTAGGTTTATTTTTATTTCGGTTGTGTTAACTATTGTTTATGTTTGAAATTGTAATTGACTTAAAATCTTAGTGATTTCTGATACTGTTCTTTGTCAGCGCAATTTTTGATAGCTGTTATTGTATCGTACGCTATATTCCATATGGTAATTTCGAAAGGCTTGTAATACGTGCGAGATTTTAAAGATACGCTGCTTTTGTGCGATTGAGCACATAAATTATATTAATTACTTATTTAGTTATTCAGTGTGGTGTCTTCTTTTTTCTTTTTCTTTTATTTTATAAATGAAAAGCTTCTTACAATTTTGTAAGGCAATTGGTGCAACGCTACAAAGATATGTCCAGCAGAATCTTGAGTTCAGAAGTTGATATGTTACTTCCTCTATTAATTTAGATTATAATTAAAGTTTCGATGTTAAATAACTTTTTAAATATTGCACGTTCATACAAACGACCTGTTATATGTTTGTTCGTCTTTGCTGTAGATTGACCAGAAAGAATTGAATTGAAATCGGCGACCACTGCTGCGACTTATCCTTGTCAGAGTAAAACTTTGAATTACTAAAACTGTAAGTAAACCTAATCTATAACAAGGCCTATTGTACATTATATATTTATCTTGAGGATATCTCATCAGTTGCCAGCATATTGATCCCAAGAGACATCCGTTGTTCCACGGTATACGTAAAATTTAACCCCTTGCCATACTTGGACAAGTCCCACTCGTGGTGAAAATTTTGGACCACGCATGATTATCACGAGTCTGACTCGTGGCATTAAAAATCTGGCCAAACTTGAACGTTCTGTTCATGAATGCGAAAGATTCCTGTTTACAAAGTATTCGATTATGTCGTCCCAAACCAGTTTAGCTGGAATTTTCTCCTGCTAATTGGTACGGCAAGGTGTTAAGAAACTGAATATCTCGGAACGAATTAGTTTGCGTCGAAAAATTTAATAGATAGCACATTTATTCTTACATCGTTCCCACGCGTGTACGCTTTTCTTTTTAGCTTCTTTACACAAATGTACGTTAAACCATAATTTTAGAATAACAGAAACTAAGAATGGCGGACATAGAGGATACTCATTTCGAAACTGGAGACTCCGGCGCCTCGGTAACATACCCCATGCAGTGCTCAGCACTGCGTAAAAATGGGTTTGTAATGCTCAAGTCTCGGCCATGTAAAATTGTGGAGATGTCAACCTCCAAGACAGGGAAACACGGCCATGCCAAAGTACATCTTGTAGGCATTGATATTTTCACTTCAAAGAAATATGAGGATATTTGCCCCTCTACGCACAACATGGATGTGCCGTTTGTTAAACGGGAAGATTATCAGGTACTTGGAAGCCTTTCTAGTTTAATCGATACATTAATGATAGCCTCGACGTTTATAACGATGTTTTCTTGTTTAACAGTAACGGTATTATTTAGAGAAATGAACGGTGAATGGTGGAATATAAGTTTGTGTATGAAACGTGTTAAAGTAAAATTTGTATGTGTGCACTATAGCTAGCAGACATATCCGACGATGGCTACTTATGCCTGATGGCTGATAATGGTGAACTCCGCGAGGATCTGAAAATTCCTGACGGTGAATTGGGTGCACAGTTACGTGCAGATCATGAGGCTGGAAAGGAGCTTCTTGTGAGTACTATTATAATTCTGGAGAATTGTTTACGTAACTAAGAAGGAATTCATTTAATCAAATTTCTGTCTTGAATAATTATTCGTACATAAGGGAGCAAATAGAAGTAGACTTGTAACGGTAGAAAGGGAAAGGGAAAGAAACCAGCAATGTCTTGTTTTCAGTGCACTGTGCTGAAGGCCTGCGGTGAAGAGGTTGTGATTGCCATCAAAACCAACACTGCCATCGATAAATAATTGTGTTCAGTCCAGACTCCACCATCACATTAAAGAAAACAAAACCACACACAGCTAATATATTAAGAGAAACCTAAGATACAATACAAGATGATCAATGGTTAAAAATAAGAACTACTACCAGCAAATAGAAAGGAAACACGTGGGGGGCATTTGAGAAAGAGTAAAACGAAGCGAAGCGAAACAAGAGCAAGAAAATGGAAAGAGGGCGAACGTATAATTTAAAATGAAGGAAGCGAAAGGCAAATGTGCGTGAGTGTTAAGTGTGGGGGAGGATAGGATTACGAATAATGAAGTAATTGCAAAGAAAAGAAAAAACGAATAAAAAGAGAATAAACCAAGAAACAGTATCAGCTTAGACCTTGAGAAAAAGAAGAATGTTTTTGGGGCGGCTTAAAATGTTGCAATTAAAAGGCAATTTTGTCAGTGGGAAATTTTGAAAGTGGACCTGTTCTGCCTTCATTTGTGATTTCTAAAATTTTGAGAACATGATTAGAATTCTACTTTCATTGGAATTCCAATTGTTTCGCGATGGCGATTACAAAAGAAAAAATTCTTATCGAAGTCATGAGTTTATTGAAATTCCACTACACCTAGAATTCTAATTATATAAAAGCTTTGTTCAATGATTACAACCCTTTGTCATTTTGTACTTTAATTGAAGTTTCAATGCCTTTAAAGGTATCAGTTTTTAAAGCCTCGATGTACTCGAACTCCGATTCTAATGGACTTGATAGAATTCCAATTTCATTAGAATTCTAAACCGTATTGTACCCTAATTTTGTTGGAATTGTGGTTTTCCTTCATTCAAGTTCAACAAATTCATCTTTTTTTTATTTCTTTTTTATTCAAATTCTGTGTTTTAGATCTGACCCCAATTTAGAATTCCCATCCCATTGTAATACAGAAACCTTTCTTTTTTTTATGTGTCAATCTAACTACTTAATTTCCATTAGAATTCCCGCTGTATCAGAATTCTATACCAATTGATTTTGTTGAGAAATTAATACTATGTTAGAAGCCCTTAAAATTTATTTCCCTTAGAATTTCTCCTTATAGAGCCTTTTTATTTTATTATACAACACTGATTGTATTAGCTTGGATCCTTAAAACTTTTTACCTTTTAAAAAGTTTTTATTTACAGTTCCAATTTGATAAAAATTACTCTCATGTAACCTTTATCTTAATTTTTCAATTTTATATACGAAGAACACAAGTTTGTACTTCTCGCTTGAAACATTGAAGTGTAATTACTTACTATTCCAGAATTTAATATAAAACTTTAAACGTAGACCCGGGAGATTTTTTATTAATTCTTTTACGAACATCTGAGGTTTCGTTTGAAATTAAGATTTTGCAGCGCTATTCCATATTTAAGAACTTCCGAATCGAAACTTCAGATTCAGTGGATATTAGACTGTGCGGATCTCAGCGCGAAAATTTTGAATTCAATTTGAATTTCGAGCGATAAAGACTTCAAAGTTGAATTCTGAAATTTATTATTCAACGCTCAAGTTCGGTCTTTGATTTGAAATTTGAATTGCAATGTATGAATTTTCATCTCGCACTAAAGACTCGGTTTCAAATCAAATTCTACCATTTACGAAAAAAAAATATGGAAGTTTAAATAAATAAAAAAAAAACGAATAATAAAAAACAACTAAGCTACTATTATCTAAGCAGACTAATTTAAGATTAAGACTACCTAGATAAATGAATTTAATCGATTAAAGAAGAAAACTGACAAGAAGTGAAACGAAAACGATCGGCCTCGTGGTCCGATTTCAGTCACGAGAGACGGAAACCATTCTTTTCTGCTTCTCGATATTCAGTTTAATTGATTATACACCACTGCTGGTCATTCTATCAAATTCTACCCATTTCTACTTAAAATAGTTGTCAGATACCAGAAGAGTAGTAAAAGATAATCGTTCACTTTATGAGCACAGGCGTGTAAATAATATTTCGAGGATACTGCTTTCTAAAGTTACGTCTATCTTTCTAAAACATCAAGCACTTACTACGCGCTGTTAATTTGTAAATGAATCGACAAATAATTGTAAGTATTTATGTAGCGATGATACTACGTTACATAATATGGAATAGAATTCAAATTTCGAATGTATTTGTTACGAATTAGTATTTCGTATTGGCGATTGTTCTTCCGTTCGCAAGTGTTCTCGGAATATTATTTTCGATTTTTACGTGTCGCGGCAAATCAATCTGCAAAGATGTTACGATGTATTGCGCGAGGTACTGAAGAATGTACGATGGTACATAGATATTTTTAAGTGTATAACCAGCATTGGCGTATACAAGCAGGCGAAGGACACACATACCTACACGTATACAGAATATACGCGGTGGTAAAGCATATGGAAACACACAAAGAGAGACACACATACACAAGTATATGCGAAAGTTACACGATTATGGAATTTGAAACAGCAAAACAGGCGTAAAATATACAAAATAAATGGATACCAACGAGCATTTGTTTATACAGCGAAAGTCAATGGAGGATTAATAAAGGAAAAAAAAGCCCTCGGTGCTTTTATGTCACCTTCGATATTTTGTTGCCTTTTTATGCAATTTCGCAGGGAACTTAACGGAGCGATGGCTTCTGCCACCTTTTTTCTTATCGCTTATCTCGTACATTTCTTGCATCGAGTAATGCGGTTAAAATTGTATTAAAATATTTTGCAATTGAAATGAATTTATGTCGAAGATTTCTTACCGCATATTGGTAATTCCGTGATTTCTCCAAATTGCTATAGAAATTGAAGATAGTAAGGTAAATTTGAAACCGCGTTCCACGGGATTTATATTAAATGTTCGATTCGGCATTACTTGCAGAGAGCCGGGACACCGCCCATTTGCAAATGCATTCATTCTGTCGAATATTCAGCTAATTTGTACGCGTTTAAAAATAGTTTTAAGTATACGAATCCGGAAATGATGAAAGAAATTGTTACGAGTTTATTCGCAAATATTCTCTTTAATATTTCTACATTTTTCAAACATTAATACTCTTATATCTCGTATTGTTAATAATTAGTAATGATTAAACAAACATTACGAGTGCCATTACATATAATATATATAATATATTTGTGCTCACGCTTATATGAGCGTCGCACGCACCACACAAATCTGATACACACACGCACACACACACACAAAGCACGCAGTGACACGTACGCAGAGAATGTGTTGAAAGATATGTAACACAGAAATAAGAATTTATCTAAATGCGCGATGACTGCTTTCCCTTTCTCTAATTTATTAATTGTAAAAATTAGATGCGTTTATACAAGTGTATGTCTTCTCTTATTTTTTTTTTTTGTAACTTATGTCTACACGTATTAAACGTCGCACGTGCATCGAGTGATTGAAATACGATCACTTTGATAAAAAAAAAGTTCATCAACCATTACTATACAAATTTTGTACGACTCACGTAGGTCAAAATCCTCATGAAAACAACGAGAAATATAGCGATTTATAAAAACTAATAAACAATATATAAAACTATGAAAGTGCATTGTACGTCGTCGTAACAATGCATTATAAGGTAACATTCAATAAGCGCGTGTTTAAATAAATAAAAGGTAATACATAGAAATTACATAATGGAAGGAACTACGAGTACATGGATGTCTGATGTATGTACGTACGCTTTGGAGCGAGAAATTTCTAGGATGAACACGAAGAGCTTGGGATAGCCATAGATCGATTATTTCAAAGTTAAATGCAACATCGGATCGTGGTGTTACATACCTTTAAACGCACCCTATATATAAAACCCAGGACACTCGTAATGTCTCTTAATATTTTATTCAAAATCTCGACATAATTAATAATTTATACTCAATTATCCATTTTGTTTTTTTTTCAAATTTCTTTTAATACTTGAGGAAAAATTCATCTTTGCCGTTGCGCCCTGCGTATCACAGGAAACCGTTCAAAATTCTTGTCACAGCGGCTGTAGCGCAATTTCAATTTTTTAATTTCATCATTTACGATTATTTGTTTGTTTCTTCCGCTTTCTTCTCCTATTGACACTCTTCGAAGTCAGAGGGAAACTGATCTTCCTCGCAGGATCAATTATTGGCGTTTCTCCTTTGAAGGGCAGCTGCGAGATCCTGTCTGAGGGCAGCCTGCTGTCTCTGATCGGCCAAAGATTGCACGGACCTTAAACCATTCACAATATCTTTAGTTTTGCCGAAATAGATCTCGTTCAGAGTATTTCGAATTTTGTTCTCCATATCCTCGACCATGCGGCCGATATTGGCGATATGCGGGGAGCTTTCGCTTATTTGGGCATCCTGTTCGACCTGCAAGAGAAGTTTCGTTAAACCTAACTGTACTTTCAAATTGGATCAACATTAGTTCAGTTTAGCTTCCAGTAAGTTTATCGTAAACATGACGACGTATCACAAACCTGTCTAGTAAGACTGCCCCCTAAATTCATCGTCCCAGATCCGTGCTTATTAGTTTGTAACCAAAGCATCGCAGTGGAAGTTAGTTTATAATGCGCGGCCCTTCCAGTGGACTTCTCTTGAACTTCTACTACGTGAATCGAGTCCCAGCAACCTTTAATTTTCTTCGAACCATCACCAGCTTTTTTAATGAGAATCACGGCCGCGAAACCGTGCTCCAGGTCCCAGAGATAGACGGAGGAGACTCCACCTTCGAAATAGAGTTCTCTATACTGATCGAATGCATGGTTCGCGTCTATCTCCAATTTTCTGAGCCGCTCGGAAGGCATCGATCCATCTTCTAACGGTGGATCGTACGTATTGCTCCAAGGAGATCTAGGGAAAATAGTTTTGCAACTCAAAATTGTACGTATACCATCGTATAAATAATTTTAAACAGTTTCAGTGATTTCTCTCAAATAATTACCTGTAGGAATCGCCATCTCTGTTATAATCGCATAGCAGGTAATCTTTTCCAGATTCCTTGTCTTTGGCGATTTTTAAAGGCTGATCGACAGAAGACAAAAGATCCTCGCAGAGAGAGGGCACTAGATCTATCAAGTCGCTTAAATTCTTTTCGATCTGTTGCGGTGGCAATCTTCTCATCAAATCCAATGCGCAATCCATCTGTTGCTCCGTCTTTGAAAGCGACACATAAAAGTTAGTTCAATTTCGAATCTAACATTCTGAAATCGGGGAAATTATGTCCCAACGTAATGTCAACTAAATGTTGATTACAAAATTATAACTGAACTCTGATAAAACAGACTTATGCTCCCTTGCTATACAAGATTCTACGGAAGTTCACTTAGATCAGATTCTGACAATGAAAATAATTTTCACTTCAAGCCGTACACTGTGGAAAGATTATTTGACTACGATTAACTTTCGTTAGTTCCAATTCATGATCCTTAAAAAAGCAAATATCTATAAACTACCAAGTTCGATTAGCCAGTACAAAGGAGCCGAAATATCTAAAGCACTGTCATTCGCAACGCGACTCATCAACGATAAAAGCTACGAGTAATATATACATTTATATGAATTGAATGTACTAAATACTTTGTTAATGATGATCGAATAGTCGAAATTGCAATGTATGTCATTGGGGGGCGCCATTTTGACGTTTAGTCCCGTTAAGGTTAGGTGAACATTTCCGTTCGATTTTAAAATCGCAGGAAATGATCATTCTTACAATAAACAACCATTAAGAACTCGCTCGTAAGCAATGGATCCCGCGAAGTTAAATCCCGTTACGTCAAACATTGTTTATTATCATTTCGGCAACGATCCGGATTAACAGTATTAAGGAAAGCATATAACGTTAGGGTTAGCAATTGGGAGTATTAAACTCACCATTTTAAACGATTGAAAAATTTTGCGAACGTCGATCAGAGCATCAATCAATTAAAATTACAAAATTAATGAAAAATTTATCGTAACTGTTTACCCTCTGACACGCATTCGGTCACCGAAAACGAATATTCGAGGGGCGTGTCAAGACTAGCGCTGATTGGCCAATACGCCACGCATTGCTGCCAACTTAATGGAAACGAAAGTCTGACACTGAAGGCGAATTCCACTTACGCCTAAATCGACCGCAACGCCACAACCGACTCTGGCTGTGTTTCAATTCACTATGCGCATACCCGCAGTAACGAAACGGAACGGTTTTCGATGCGTTTGACGCTCGTAAGGTTGCGCGGGAATGTTCAAACTTACTTATAATTAGCTATGCAGTTGGATGGATTACGGTTAATTTAATTCGAGACTTTTGGACGGTGGTCGAAGCACGCTTCCTAACTACATCGGTTACTTCGTCCTAAGGATCGGGGACCGACTTCTAACGAAATTTCATGGCTTTATTAGTTCCTGGATTTTCTCAACCCGAGTTTTTCTATTCTTCTAGAACAGCGACAATTATTGAAAGCGAAGACCATATTTCATGAGTTTTACAGGACGAACTGCTGCTTACCCAGCATAATTTGGTAAATAGATGTGTAAAGGAAAAATGAAGTGATTTATTATCCGCGCCCGGGGTAAATCGAAGATTTTGAAGGCTATTGAATACAATCGCAGGCTCTCGTACGACTTCTGGATTAGTGTATTGATGTAAAGTTAGCATTATAAGAACACGTTCGAAAAACTTAGCAGTAAAAGCAAAGAGTAGGTATAATAAGAGGCGTCACTCCGGGCGGAACCTTTGAAGTCCTTGCTTGACCTTGGCATTTAAATTGGTTGTACATTCGAGCGGGATATTCAAATCGACTAAATGTACCTTACCACAATTGGCTGATTATTGCCGAAGTTTACCGATCATTGCCGAATGGGGCCGAATGGGCATTTAAATTGGTTGTCTCACTAGAAATCACTGTTTCCCTAGATTATTTCTGTCCTTGTCGAGTGACGCCTCTTATTATACCTACTCTTTGGTAAAAGTCTAAGAAATTACAATGCGTGCCACGTATTTGCTTCCTTCCTCATCTTCCGTTTCGACCCTGCCTAAAACCTTCTAGGGATGTGCTGTTCGCTTCGAAATTGTGTCCGTTGTGTTGGTAATCCTCCAACTTCTAGCTCATAGGCCGGTATTCATAGTCGCTACTTATTCTTAAGCAAATGCTTAAGCATTCGGCATCCTTTACTAGCTACTAGGTTAGTAGAAGATGTTGCATGCTTAAGCATTTGCTTAAGAATAAGTAGCGACTATGAATACCGGCCAATAATGCGTGCAGCAAGTGCAGAAAATTAACCCATGGGCAGCCAAAGAACATATTACGCGCATGCGTATTTGTCGCTTTACGTGTGCTTCTCTATTCCAGCTGACAAGGAAACATATCGAACCCGAAAATTCTGATTTTAATGAAACTCCGTACGATTGTAGAGCATGTCGGAGTATGTAAGAAGCGATTTTTTTTGCGGAAAAACACTCTGAGGGGGTGAAATCAGCCCCCGAAATTTTCAGCGATTTTTCGTTTTTCGAGTATAACTTTGTAACGGTGCGACGTAGAAGAAAACCGTAAATGGACAAAATGTTCAGTGTTTGATGCCGTATAACGCGCTGCAAAAGAAATGTTTATACGTCCACAATTTATAAAGAAATTAAAATTTTTGTTATTTTACAAACATTTCTTTTGCAGCTCGTCCAAATCGTGCTTGGAAGATAGGGTCAGCTGATTTTACTTCGATCGTGTTCCACGAGGAAGCGCCGCCAGACGCGTGCACATTTTGCCTGATTCATAGGATCGGATATTTTCTGGATAAAATTTTAAATGAATAATCCAAGGGAAAAGAATTGCAAAAATAATAAAGCACGTACGAATCAACAACTTGTAATTTGTATTGCAACTTGAAAGTACGCATTGCATTAAATCTATGCATCCAAAGTAATATTTGATAAGAGAAAACACTTAGGTGAGAAATATTATAAATTGCAATACACATTGAATATTATATGCAAAAAAACACGTTTAATACGCATAAAAGGTATGTATTTTATTAAAAATAAGAGAATCAGAGTAGCCAACATCGCTGATATTTCCCTGCAATATTAACGCGCCAAACAGACATGTTGCGCCATCTGTCCAAATCGTGCACACTATTCATACTTTAAAATTACCGAAGAAATTTAAATTTATTATTCAACTACCTTGAGTTACGCTTAAATACTAGTAAAGAAAGTATTGATGTTTAATATTCTACGATCGTTTGTTGTTACTGTCGGATTAACAGAGAAACTATCGATAATCGACGTTTAGTCGAGCACAGTGAATGTAGATGGCTCAGCGCATCACCCGATCAGGTGCTGCACCCTAGTAACCGTAAAGTGGCAACTTTGTGCTTTCAGTTGGTTGCTCGGTACGCGTCTCAACAATATTTCGCGTGGATTCTGTGACATAATTGTGCTATAAATCACGATTCAATCCCGACATACACACGAGCCTGCAATAAGTAATTAATTTAATCATCCATCTCGTATCATTTCTTACACACGATCTCTTATCATGATTCATTGCCCTGCAGCTTCAGCCCAGAATCCAGCGGGAAAGATTTCTGACCGCCATATATCAACGCAGAGGCCTCGATTTCCGCGGGGTATGTATCCACTCGATCAGATCGCTATTTGATTGCGGGAACGGTACGCCGACGCGACGTTTCTCGCGTAACGACTGTAATCCGTTCGAGAGATCCATTAAACGTCTGGGCAGCCGTATCGAGTAATATTTTCTTGCGCGCGCGTATAAATATTTGAAAGCGAGCGGGAATCAACAAGTAGCTTCCCGGCTCCGTGCATCGTCCCCGCGATATAACTTACGTTCCACGGGCATTTATCATCGCGGCCCATTAGCCTGCGCCGTAACAATCAGTGTTCCCCCAAACGCAATTACAGTAAAACTTTCGCGCAGCTTTAGGAAGCCATGTATGTTTCTGTAATAACAGCCGCGGTATCTACGTATTGTCTTCTACCGCAGCCCGCGTAGAATTATTATGCAAGCGTTCCGTTCGTTTCCTCTTGCATCGTGACCAACTGAGCGGCGCAACGAATCGCTAAACTCAGCTGTGCCAATCATTCTCGGTAACGTTGATTTCTGTAGCCCCGCTCCGATGCTTGACAGGCAATTTGAGGTTACATTGGCAACTATAACCTGCGTGCTGTAAGTATGTACCTATTTGGTTTAAACAGACATTAATCGAGATTATTTGGTGGAGGTTATGGCGTTGGCTGGGGATTGAATAAATTCTGATTTCGGTAGAAAACTCGGTGCCCATTCGCGTGGCATGTAATCTCTAATTACACGTCAAGGGCTGCTCCTTCGAAACGGTGGCAACGCGTATAAATAGGTTTTCCCCGATAATCCTCGCATTACTATGCAAAAGCCGATATGTATCGGAGCGCTCGGCTGGCCATTCATCAATGCACGCCGGCACGCGCGTCGATGCTTGGTTAGAGTCGCTACAGCGTCGCGAAATAAATGAAGTTACGTAATACGATGGAATAAATGTGCATATCGATAGAGCACGGCGTCATTTGCATCGCGCGAGCGGTGCGTTTCGACGGGGCTAGAAGCCAGCTCGTAACCAATTACGAGGGAATGCAATTAAAGTTATCTCCTCGGAGGGAACGATCGGCAACTTCGATACCCGTGCCTCGAGATCTCTTCCTCGACTTCGATAACTGCCGGCTGTCCCGATTATCGTTTGTATCTTCGAACTCGGGCGAATATCTGCCCCCGCCGTGAAACTCAACCGCGTCGATGCCGGTAACACGTTTAACAACAAACGATTCGGCCGCGCTAACAGGATAACCGGGGCCCATTCGAGCTATCGTTCCCCCGCATCTCGGGGGCCGTTTCCAGCCAAAGAGAAACCGGCGTTCCCATAAAAACCCGTGGCGAACGTCCTTGCCAGGCAGTTTGCAATCTTGTCGCGAAACTTCCTACGCTCTTACCCGTGTCACTGGCGCAGGCGGCTTCGGGTCCAGCGATTGTCCGGTCGATCGGCCGGAAAGAGAGTTTATATCTGAAAATGGAAGTGTCCCTTTCGTCATCGAGCCGAGCAGAACGAGCTCCCCAAGCGTAGTCAGTTCTTTCTCAGCCTCCCCCCCCCCATGTACTTGTCCCGCTTGAACTTGAGGTAGAAATGAGTTTAAGTACTCGATAGGTGTCGGATCGGAATATTCTGGAAAAAGAAGCCTTAGGTACCCCGGAATCTCGATTTGTTTTCTCAGGAATCCGTGGTTACCACCGCACCCCGTGTCCGCGGAAGGGGTCCGGCGAGGTGAATGGGAGGTATCGCGCGGGAGGAAGGGAGAGCGTGATATAAAAGGGGGTGGGAGAGCCTTGATGCGGCAAAGGGGGAGAAGGTAGGGGTGGGCGGCGACCGTTTCAAGCGGAGGAGTGCCGTAGGGGCCGATGGGAGCGAAGTCCCGGCGAGTTTGAGGCGAGCTGAGTGAAGCGCGGGCGTCACGACGACGTCGGCATCGTGGCTGGCCTCCGCCAATCCGTCCCTCAGCGGCCATGTTGCTCGTGTACCTGGGGCGGAGCGCCGCTCGCGGTATCTCTCTCTTCTTACTCTCCCGAAGCCTTCTCTTCCGCTCTCGATCGCCTCCTTCTTCGCGGCGACGTTCTCCACTTCTTCTTCTTCCTCTTCTCCTTCTTTCATTCTTTCCCTCCTCCTTTGCCTTTGCCCCGTGGTCCTCGTTTTTCTTGTTCGCGGTCGCGTTACACTTCTGGCCGCCGAGGCTCCTCGTCGTTCTTCTTTCCGCTCGGCCACCTTCTTCGGGGGCACCCTATCGCGGGGTCGCGCCCGTACTGCACCTGTGACCGGTGACGCAACGTCGCTGGTATCCTCACCGCGGACAGGGCCATTGTGTTGCGGGTAATAGGGGCCAGTGGAGGAGGAGGGGGAGGAGGAGGAGGAGGTGATGTTGCGAATGTAGGTATAAGAAGAATGTAGAGAGATCGAGGATGATCGACAGCGAGCCCAAAACGTTCCCTCGATTTTTGCTTCCGCCGATCTCGATGCAATCCTCGCCTGATCACGAATTTCCCGCGAAATTCTTTGGGTCTCGCTGAAGGGAACCATCAGACGCGCAGCCGGTAGAAAAGCGATCCCCGGCTCCCGGTGAATTATTCCCACCCCGAGCACGCGCAATTATTAGAATACACGCCGGCACGCGAGTTTCCTTCTCTGTTCGCCTAGGTGCCGGCTGATTTACGGCAACGTTTCGCGTCGCGGCGAGCGTTGCTCGGGAATAACAACTCCATGCTTAGCGTTTCGTTTTACGATTACGCGGATCGCGTGTAATTGCCGGTCCGCGGGTCTCTGCAATTGTGTTTCGCCTTGGAGAACGCGTCAACTGTCCCATAGATCTTCGCGCGGCGAAAGAGGGTCCCGCGGTAATTGCGCCGACGCGACTCCGCCGTGCGACGGTGCAATTATACCGCGTAAATGTTGCACAGGTACGGTGGTCTTCCGAGCGTTGTTGCCGGGACGCTTGCAAATCAATTAGCTGGACGTGAACGTACCTGCGAGACCAGATCCGGATCGTCGAATGGGGTTTTCCTTTAGCATTAGGAGATCGATGTAGGTGCAAATCGTTAGTTACGATACAAGCTTAGGATTCTTAGGTTTCGCCTGGGTATGTCGAGGGGGCCAGGTGCGCGAGACATTATTGTCAAATTGTTAACGACACCATCGACGGATTCAATCTACCTACATATGTGCATCTAATCGAAAAACATTGGCAACCTCCCTAATTGGAGCGTAAAACGTTTATACCGTACGCGTCAATATTCTCGTATCTCATCTCCGCTCTACCTGTAATAAAACGACAGTTAAACGCGGTGAACGGCGGAAATCGTTCGTACGACGGCGTCTTGTAATTTACCGTGCGCGCTATTCACTCGGCGGAGCATCGGTAGGCTCACGAGTCCCAGTGTTTGCGTAGCCCGACGTAAAATATACAGATCGAGCGCGGAGTGATTTGTTTTCTTTGCCGTTGGAAATTTTGTACGCCCGCTAGGTGCCTAGACGGCTGAAAATAAACGTTTTTCCGGGCTTTTTCTGCGCCGTGTACATTTGCGCGCGGTCCCGCTTCGCACTTGGATACGCCTCGATGCGCGCGTCAAATAGTTCGGAATAGGAACGGCAGCGCATCCATCTTCGAACTATTATCTCCTGCATAACTCATCTGTTTTTCCCATCAGGCAAATTGCCCTTCTCTCCCCCCCCCCCTCCCCCCGGACCCCTGTTCCGCAGCGGGCGCGCTCTTCTCTCTATTCTGTCAAAACTGGCGTTTTTACACGGATGACTTACGATTCGGCAAAAAAATTCCCCGCCCACCCATCGAAATCCCGTGATTCATGAAAATAGCCCGCGTCGATGTGTTTTCCGTGGAAATTCGCGGGGGGAAACTGGTCACCCTCCAACCCCTCCCCCCCCCCCCCCCCCTCCACCCTCTGGCACTCAAAGGAATTGCTCTCCGCAGGCTTCGATCAGCGTAAACGCTCGACAATTTCAATTGGCGCGTAATTTGCGCCGCGCTTTCGAACACCTGTCGCGAATACCTTGCGTCGCGGACGACGGGAAGCGAAGCGTCGGGTTTCAGGGTTGTCGGGGTTCTGGGAGCTGGGACGTGCCGTGGACTCGTGAGCGCCAGCGGGGGTCAGCAACGGAGCAGAGATCCTGGTCGATCCACTCGCGGCGGGGATGCTCCGAATTCCGAAAACGAGACCGGTAGAGACAGAGTGCTCGTGGGCGGATCGTGGCCCATAAATACTTGCGGCGTAAACACGGGTCGCCGAATGTTTGGCCAGCTCCGCCGACCGTGCCACGGATTCGATCGTCTGATGTAAACCCTTTGGTTAAATAAACTCCGGCCGCGTTTCCTCCGCACGCGTCGCTCTGCCCGCTAGCCCCCTCGCCGCAAGTAATAGCGCGATCGCACGATATACGCCTCTGCAAATTAATTACGATTCTATCCCGCTGCCGCGGCCTGGATGCCTCGGGCTTTCGAGCCTTGGTCGCGTTTAGAGGGATGTGGGCGAGATGGGGCGTGGAATTCTATAACCTTCGCGTCTACCTCCTTTCGGATAAGAGAACGTCTGCCTACTTACGTATTTCGATAGAAATTATGCTAGGGTAACTCCGGGTGAGATGGTCGTAGTTGCGTTTGGAGTCTGCTACAGCCAACCTATTTGAAATAAAGCGACGAAAAGCATGTGGGACAAAACTTCAATCCTTTGTCTACGTGCCCGTTAATATCAGTAAATGAAAAATTGTTATTTAATATAAAAATTTTACAAATGAAAAACAAGTGTCATTGCCCGTGTCTCTCTTAATGTCCGGGAAAGATGGTCATATGTACCTTTCAGGCTAACAAGTTGTGGTCCTTAATTGGTCATCACAGATTCTTTCTAGTTTTCGTCCACCTTCGTTTTTGCCCGCTTAAAACTTCTTTAGGCTCTTGCTGTGAGTCTTCTAATCCGCACGTATGACACACGGTGTCAAACTCTGCGCAATTTTCATGGGCCCAATAACCACACGACTTACATCTTAGCCAATCTTGTTTTTTTTTTTTGGTTTCCAAATAATTTTCTCCGAATTTCAGCAAAATATCTGAAATTACGTCGAATACAGCTATGGCCAGCTCTCCTGGACAACAATTGACCATCTTTCCCTTAAAGCCCTGGTAAGATAGCCATTCCCCTTTCGCTTAGACTAACAAACGTAAGCCCGAATACTTTAAGCTTAAAAACACTGTAAACAATCGACTATCGAAAATACATCTTGAGAATTAAAAATATTCAGCACAAATAACACAAACAAGATGAGCAACATATTCATCAAACATTTTCAAGCACTAGCTTAAATTTCACAGTGGATTTACAAACCTTGAAAAACGTTCTATCCCAACACTTTGAACTAAGAATGTTACTTTTCTATGGCACTTTGTACCCACGTCGAGGCAGGGCAACCGGGCGTTTCCTTCTAAAAAAATACGGCCACTGCCCGTCTCTTCCGTACGACCATCTCACCCTGGCTTACCCTATGCATTGTCTTCGGTGGTTTCACGAGTTCTGGGATTCTGATTGCGCTTCTCGATCTCTGGGCAGGTAGCTACTTTCAGGCTTCGTCTCTTTTACAATTATCGGGAGTGCCGAGAGCCGCGTTCATTATCGCGCGCGAAGAAACCGGTAGGTCGAGGATTAGATTCGTCAACTTTTCAAATACCTACCTATCTACCGAAATCGTGATGCAGCGAATTTGCGAGTCGATTATGAGATCCCCGTCGCGTATGTATTTATCTCTGCAATCGTGTTGTGCCACTGCCTCGTTATCTGCTTCGGATAAAACTGCGCCGAAACGCGATAAATCATTCTATCTCGTAAACAATCGAAATCTGAGTATCTCTACGCAATGATCATGAGACTCGTTCTTACGACATCACGCTGGGAACCTTCGATCCGCGTACGTCCATCGAACAACATTCAACAGACACGCTTCTTCTGCGTTGCACAATATTCCAATCAATCGTTGAGCTTGATCGTGGCCAACCCCTTCTCTGCTTTACTCATAGCAGGTATCTACGCGAAGCGACACTTGCCAGCCACCACTAATTCTCACCCCATCAACAGCAATGCGGCAGAATTACAAATTCGTCACCGTGGTCGCATAAAATCGGACATTAACCGGAAACTCTGTCCCCGTAAAGATCGTGGAGCTACCTCGGACCGGACAGTTGATACGTTACGGGCGAATATAAAACGCCATTATCGCCGTAAACGCCGCGAGGCCTCGCGGCTCCGTCTCGTTTCCCGTGTATTTCTCCCATGGGAGAACGGTAAGAGGGTCGCGCGTTTCATCCTCGGCCGGCGTCCATAACGCTTTTAAACGCGGCGAGACGCGCGGCGCAACCGGCACGGCACGGCACGGGCGCGCGTTTATCGCGGCGCAACGATGCAACGTGCGTCGGGTGGGCCGCGCGACGGGGGTCTCGCGTCCCGGACGTGTATTTATGGCCGAAAAAATATTTTATCATAATAATACGGAGATACGCAGCCGCGGTAGGCTCTCTCCCGGCAAGGTACCGCGGCGCAAATGAGCGCCAGAGGTCCGCGTACCCGCATAAAGAGGGCTCCAATCCCGGCGCCCTCGCCCCCTCTCGTTCCCTTCGCCCTTCCGGCCAGTTGAACGCAGGGGCCGGGCCGATAGGTTAGCGCGATTACCAGAAAATTATTAGGATATCGATCGGGATCCGCGATTTTTCAACCGCTCGCGCCACCGTGCCGCGGCCCGGTATCAGTTACCACCGCGAAACCGAGCCCCGCTGCAATGCCCGCTAACGAACCATAAAATGCGAGAATCAGGGGTGCTCGTTGCCCCCGCGGTCCTTAGTATTCAGCCGATTTTATTTATTCGTTTACGTAGGTACACCGGGCTGGATCCTTTTTGCGCGTTGGTTTACTGGTGCAGATAGTTCCCTGCAATTTCCAGCGGAAGAGATATCGGTGCGCCCGTGTAAGATATTCCTCGAGTTCACTAATTCTTAGAACGGCATCGAGCGATTATACATAGCCACGGAACATTACCGAGGTCAGGGGTCGATCATTCGCCGAGTCACTTTAATTATTCTCCCTAAATCTTGCCCGCGTCGCGACAAATCATCGCGAGCCGAGTCGAAAATGAAGCGCCCGCGCTTCGCCGGAACAAACGCCGCGTACCACTTAACACGTTTGCCGAAGTATGCCGGCGAGGGTGAAAAATATTCTCGTTTAGGGTCAGTAAGAGGCTCGGCGGTATCGTGTTCGGTAACGCCTCCCAATCGAAGTTACGACGTTCTCGCGAGCGCGGGTTGCAGCCGCGACTCTAATTGCGGCGATACCGTCTCGTCGGGCGTATTTGCATAAACGGAAAATATCCTCTCCGGCCGGAGTATGACGGTTATTAAACGACCCGAACGTTAGTTATCGCACGGCGTAGCCGGTTTCTGCGCGCGGGGTACGGCCTCCGCGGCGAACCTCGAGCATCGCGGGTCTAGGACAGTTGGATGCGTCGTTCGCGGCCGATCGTTTCTGTGCATCGAGGCGCGCGCATGAATTGTAAGGAGGACCGTCGACGATCGTTAAACGTCCATTTATAACCGGGCTCGCCGTTTGCCGAAACCCGTTGAATAGAGTTGTTTGGGTTGATCCTCGAGGATCCGACGACACGCTCCCCTCGCTGGATCGTGGGAGTGTCATTAATCATCGTTCGGCGGAAAAACAAATTACCTACGTTGCTTCGGCGACGTCACGAGTTTCGCGCGTTACCGGCAACGGGAGCCCGCTAGATGCAGTCAGCAGGATTTCCCATCGATTTCCTCCGTGGAAATGGAGTGAAAATTTCGCTTGGCGTACACTCGTTCCGAGCAATTAGCCAGTCGTCTTTTCGGATAACTCGTTGGTCGAGTAATCGCGCTTTCTTTCTACGAACTTCACCGTCTCCTAGGCATCGTTAGGTATCAGTTTGTACATCGATGTTGCCGTGATTATGGGAGCCGGAAAAACAGGGCCACCGCGTGCCGATCAGTTGCGTTTTCCACCACGGCTAACGCCGACTCTCCGCGGTCTCTGTCCTCCGAACACCTCATAAATGCGCGCCACCTATTTGCTAAAGTCACCCGCTAAGTAGGCCGTTGCCTAAATGCCTAAATGCCTAAATGCCTGTTACACAATAACATTACGAGTCCTTGGAATAGCGGGAACGATGTACCGCAGATCGGTCTGACAAGTTCGTAACGAAATCATCGGCGGAGGAATTCAGTCTGCTGTCGTTCGAGCCGCGTTTTCCCTCTGCCAACGCGTCTGCCCAGAGGCGAGCGGCGAGCTGTTACTCGCGAGGATCGACGTAATAACCAGGAAAAGAGCCGGCCGGAGCTCGGAGTTTCGCCGCGGCGCGTCGACTGACGGGGCTCGTCCGACAGAATTAGTGAAATCCAAGGGCTACGGGGGAGGTTCGCCCTGACAGCAGGTGAAACGCGCCACGTCCGCCCACATTTGACGGCTGCGGGTTACCTCTGGGCACTTAAACCGAAATCTTCACCGCTTTCTCCCTTCGCTCCCCTCCCGCGCCCACCCCGGCCAGCCCCCTCGATCTCGCGCGCTTTTAAAAAGCCTGGCAAGGGGTGGCGGGCCGCATTTTGCCGGGCATTATTCAGCCCTGCGGGTGATCCCTGCGGTCCTGCTTTCTCTCCTGACCCTTCCGTCCGAGCTTTTTGTTTCTTTTCTTCCCTTTTCACTCTCCCCGTCCGTCGCATTGTATCCTTTTATGAAGTCGTGCGCCCGACTCGGATCGCCAGAATGTGATCTTTCGGCGTATCGCCGTATCTCGCCCCCTCCGATCCATCCTCGGCTTCCCTGCTGGACTATGCGTCGCCCTTTTTCGCTCGGTTTTCCAGTCGCAGCTCCGCCAACCTGCAGGCATGGATTCTGGTTTAATCTTCCCCGTGGGGGGTCTTGGGGGGGAGTGTGTGAAATTAGTCGTGGTGAATGTGTCTGTACCCTTCTGTTATTAAAACTCTTTGCGAATGAGTGAACAACCGTCGCGACATGCAGTGGAGTTTCCAAGAGGACGAATACGAATTCTCTTGATGTAACATCGATGAAAATATTTAGGTACCTCATCAAAACATTGACGATAAGGAATAAGCTAAGAAACACCTGTAGGGTAAATCCGGGAGTCGTGGTCGGGCCGGAGAGTTGGTCGAGTCGCTATATTTCAGACTCTCTACGTAAAAATGCGTTGAAGTGCAGACCGATTACTTCTCTATAAGCCAAACAGTTGAATGAATATCGCCATTTCGTTTCCTTCTGTGTTTTCTGGATTTATAGGCTTTAAAAGGAAAATTGAGCTTACATTTAATCTCTTTTGTCAAACATTGGTGTACAGAATCGTATTTAAAATATACTTCTAAGTTTATTTTCGTTTAATGTTTGGGATAACAAGATAGTAGAGATATCGAGGGACAATGCAGCCAAAGTATTTGGCCATATTAACTGTTCCTCTCAAAGCTAACGAGAAGACCATCTCCCGCTGCAGAAAGGAGAAATGGTCGAGTTATGATTTTTCTATTATTTTTTAATTTCTTATTATTATTTTTGTTTACTTAGTTTATTTATTCACTGTTGTATTCATTTGCCTTGCTAATCGCCAGTAGATAGTTCACTTTCTCTTTAAAATGTTCTTTACTTGTTTAGCAAGTTACTTGTTTAATAATAATTATTATTATAATAATCATTATTATTATTATTAATTATTATTATTATTATTCATGGAAAATTAACAAAGAATAAAGCAAAATAATTTATGAGTGAATACAACTACAGATTCATTGATATTTAATTTGTTTACGCTAAACAAGAATAATTATTATTATTATTACTAATTAAACGGGTGGACACCCTTTGGTTACATAACGCAAGTAAAAGTACAAGATAGATGATCGAGGTGAACAGCAATAAATAGTTAAACTAAAGTCATGAGGTTAGGTGATAATTATGTGATTGATCTCTGCCAACGACGAAAACCATTTCCCCCGGCACCTCGGGAGAGGTGGTCAGATGTCATGACTTCAGTTTTCAACCCGATTGACAGTAAGTATCTTCTTAAAGCAAATATCGACCAATTTTTCTGACCAATTTTCTGAAAACAAGTTATTTCTACATTAGTTTGAATAGCCATTTTATATTAGGTCGACCGCGTCTCCCGGGCTTGCCCTAAGTATATTCACAGCAAAAGTTCGCCACGCATTCCCTGTTGCTCCAGAAGAATTCATTTAGGTACATTCGACACCGTTTCCTCGTAAGCCAATTTCCATGAACACTCAATCACCGGCGCGATTAGTCGAGCTGGTTGGATTAAGGCTCCGACCGCGTTCCCGCGTAAACGAAATTACATTGGGCGGGAGGGGGGGGGGGGGGCATTGCAGCGCGTGACGGGATTTCTGCCGGTGGAATCCGAGAAACGCTTGGGAATCCGAAACGGGTCGTATAATGAGATGATACATAAGTCGGTATAGGCGATGGGCCCGGGATCTTTTTTCATCCGAGTCCAGAAGGAGCACCTATAATTACCGATTACAGCGGTCCCGAGACTTCATAATTTCTCGGTTGCCGACGAGCCGCCAGCGCACCTGTTGAAAACACGTCGTCGCCGTGTCTAGGAATTCCCCGAGTTCCACTCCGCGCAGGATCCTCGGCACTGTTATACCTGGCCAGAAACCAACAAATTATGTTCGACCAGTCACGGCGAAAAATTAATGCGGCAATCCGCTCACGATACAACGTAAATAACTGTGAGCTAGGCCCACGCCTCAATATCGGGATATCGGCAATTTCCATATGTAATTTCGAGAACTATTAATTATTATGGGTATAGAATAATGAGGTGGATCGATAATCAATGGAAAAAAAAAAGAAACACCAATCGACTCGGAAACAGCTCGAATACGCTCGAGTATCGCGTCTTTCGTTCTCGCGTAGCACGACCCGATTACCATTTTTAAATAACGATCGACTCTCGTGTACCCGGAGGAAAAAACTACCGGCGTAGCGCGATGGATAGGCGTGACGTTGTGACGCGAACAATGAAATTTCTTCGATTCCCGAATCCTCGGCCGACGAGTTTCGCGAGGGCAGCGGACGCGACCGGGGGTTATTTGCCCGCTCTCGGGCCCGGCGAGTGTTGGGAATAAAACGGAAAGCAGAAATGGGGGAGGTTGACGCCCTTAACGATAGGTAAATCCGACCTTTTCCCCCGGGGAAATCCTCGACTTTATGCCCGGGGCGGTCAGTCTGTCGCCGGCCAGGTAAAAGTTTGCAATAAGGGATGAATTGCGCGTTCACAATGGCAGAGAGTGCCGGGGTGCGCGCGTTTACGGCGGTTAACGGTGCGCCATAATCCAATTTATAATCCGAATTGCAACCCGCCTAATCCCATTATAAAGTCGCATTTTCGGAGGGGGCATACGTGCCGCCAGGATCCGCGGTGTGGGTTGACCATCGGCAACTTTTAGGTAAGGGTGGAACGTTTTACCCTGCTAAATCCACTAAACCTCCGCCAGATTCTTCCTTATGGAAGCAGCGAATCTGGACATATTGTTCCGGCACCTTTTCCTGGCGACTCACCGTTTCCGGAGGTTATTACGGACGATAGGGATTAACCGAGGCGCCCTTGGGCAATTAACTTTTACTTGGGACTCCAACAACGAGCGTGTTTTGTGCGCGTGGAAGCCTCTTTTTTTTTTGTATAGAAATAGTAGCCAGGTAGCGATTCCCAGAACGATCTGTCCCGAGGGTTTCACATTTTACTAATTTAATATTAATTGCTAACGTAATACAATTCACGTGTTACAGAAATATCCTCGTTAATCACCGATTAGTCACGCTGTAATAGCTAGGATACGGGATCAGTAGCGGTTCTGTAAACAAGCCAGGCATCCCTTTCTCATCGCGAGATACAAGTCGCAAGGTCGACTCGGTGCCGTCAGAATAAAATATCGGGACCGAGGGTCACGAAATTCCGTTTCATTATCGAGGCGACCGATATACACGCTGTTCGACGCTAAGGAGAGTGGTTCGGCTCCGTGCACGCCGCTATACCCGTAGCCCTCGCGTTTCAAGGGGTCCGGAAAGGAGTGCTTTCGCCATTACTCATTCTCGGTTATGTTTAAAAATACGGTGCCCGTGAAATATGGACCGAATCGAAGCTCGTCCGCGAGACGAGGAGGGGAGCTCGGGCGGGGAGGAGTTTGTCGTGTTTGAAAAAAAAAAAAAAAAAAGGGAAGAAGAAAGTAAGCAACCCCCGGTCGAGTTCGAGCCGACAGGGGGGAGAATCCTGACCTGCAGGCGCATGACCCCCTCCGAATATTCGGAGGCAATTAATCATAAGATGGCTGGAGGGTACGCGCGTGAGAAATACGAGACAGCATCGTCGCTTCTGCCTGGTTCGTCAGCAGCAATCGTGCTTCTGGGTCGAACTTGACGCCGAGTTCCCGCTTCTTTCGTAATCCACCGCACTGCGCGTTGCTTTATGCAACGGAAGTATCCTTCGAACACCTGTTAGAACGCGCACGCCCACATTTCTTCGGCCCCCGCGAGGGCTATAAAGTTCGTAACGTTTGAAAGTCTCAATTAGGTATATCGCGCGCCTCCAAGGGGACAGGATTTCCTCTCCGAGTTGACTAGCCCCCCCAATTCACCGTTTTCCACCTTGGTAATCTCGGCGACGGTACCGGAAACGAATCTAATCTACGGATGTGCGAAAGAGCAAACAAGAGAATCGGCGAACCTTCCACCGTCCAAACAAACGGGCACGGATCTATCGGCCGTACCCCCGGTGTCATGAATAATCGGGATCCTCGGTGTACGGTCCCCTTTGCTCTCCTTTCGTTCCCCTCCGTTCAGCTTCGCTCCTCCTTCCAGGGACCGACTTTAATCCCGCATGAATATGTAGAAGTCCCGGAGTCGAGATCAGTCTCTTTCTTCTGGTTGTTCGCCGGTGTGCATCGCCGTGGCTCTTTGACGGCGATCGTTCGCCGACACTCTTCGTATCTGTGGCTCGCGATTAGCATAAATTCATAAGGGCACGCGTGGGGGATCGTGGCGAAGGTCGATCGCGTTGGAACGTCTGATTTTCCAACTATCAGTTCCTCTCATTTTTCCTCGCGCGTCCATTGTACCTACTTACGTACAATTTCTCGCGAATTCAAGGAAAGATCCTTAATCCTTGCGCCCCCCCCCCTCCCCCGTCAGAACACCCAGTCGAAGATACGAGAGAGCGTCCTCCGCGCGCTTCTTTAACGCGCCGTCCTCGTACTACCTCCACCGAATTCTCCCCCTGACAACAAAGATATACGTATATATATATAGAGAGTAAAGCGTATCCACTCGGAGCGAAATTTATGGACACCGAGTCCCTTAATAGAGACTTTCGAGCAGCTCGGGCTGGTGGAGCGCCGCTCGTAATGGGAGGTAAGCGGGCATTATGCACTTAGCGCGGCGCACAGTCGCGCGTAAACGCACACCGCCGCGCGACCGTTCCACGTCGTCAGGGCGTAACGAAACTGGGTGGTGACGCGGAACAGTTTCGGACGGTGGCGAGGGCCGAAAGACGTCCGCGTGGTCGTCATAAAAGGGGTGACGGTTGTATATCACCTCGGCGGAGAGAGCGAGATGGGAGCGGTGCCGTGTTCGACGAGGAACGGTGGCGCGATTTCTCGTGTCTCGAAGCTACAGGTGTACCTGCGGGAACAAGATAATAATTAGTCCCGATGTCCGGGACACCGATACTCCTTTCTACCCTTCTTCTTCTTCCTCCTCCTCCTCCTCCTCTGCTTCTTCTCCCTTTTTCCACCCACGGAGGGATAATAAAACGGAACAACGGCACTGGAGTCCATAAACAATTCGAGCCACGCGCTTCCGAGGCCGCGACCTCCACTCGATGTAATTGTCTCCGTTTGTTCCGACTGCTGTTTTTCACACCACCGTTATCCCCGGCCCCCGCTGGGCGATAATTTTTCAACGCGCGCCGCTCGCCCGCGACGAAAGTTCGGTCGTTAGAGGCCGATCAAGGGGGGTGGTTCCTGTCGTCGAGATTCCCGGCGCAGCACGCGTGCCCGCGGTGCGAAACAGCGCGGAATCGATACACTCTCCCTGCTGTATCTACTTATTAATCGGAGGGAATCGATTAAAAGGGCCGGTCCGGCCGGGCCGGCCGTTGCATCTGGACGCTTGATCTTTCAATTTCCGACTGGCTTCCTCGCTACTTTATTAACTTTATTGATTCGCATCGGTGGCTGTGCGGCGGGAGGAGCTTCATTTCCACTTTCGTTCGTCTTTGGCTGGCTAAAGCTCGTACGCAGCACGTGCACCCTGAATCAGTGCTGGAAGGTAACTCCGTTCGGAGTGACAACTGCGATAATATCGTACAGATCAATTGTATGCAGGGCTGGAGCGAGGCGATCCGAATGTTTCGCAGAAACATTGCCGAAATAAAGACACCGAACCATCAAGCACACCGCGAGGGAATGTCTCGCTGCTTACCGGTTACGGAGTATGCCATCGCTGGTTAAAGAATCGCCGAGAAAAAGGTTGTCGCCGATTACCTACACCCCCAGGGCCCGAGTGAAAGCATCCTCGCAGGCCCGAGGGAGGAAATGCCGATGTTTACGGCGACGGTGTGACGGATGCCTGGGATTCAGGCATTTGGGGATGCATCTTGTCGGCTTTATGACTCCTGGTAGCGTTCGAAACGGGCCGTGCCCTGTCCGGGCCCCGGAACACCGGTAGACATTGTGCCCGCGTGAAAGACAGCCGAAGTGCACCTAAGTTTTATTGCATTAGCGGCGAACGAGCCGGCTAGGTAGCGTTTTTATCGAAGCTGCGCTCCTTACAGTGTTTGCATACACGATTTGTCACGGCCATTGGAGGGTCGTAAATTATCGCGGGACAATCTGCTCGCTGGAGGGACCAGGGGCGGAAAAACGGCTCGGGAAAGGGATAACTTTCCTTCCTTTGTACGTAACACGCGGAGTGAAGCGTTGGGAACGTCTCAGCGGGCCCTTTGCCGCTTTCGCCATTTCGTTCCGCGCTTCTGTGTGTCCTGGATTGGGTAATTAAAGTGTCGTTTGGTATAGAATTGTAGGCACTTCACGATGGGATTCGAAGTTGCCCGATGCGTCTCTTGTTGAAATCCTTATTTCTTATTCCCTCTAATTCGATCTCACCCTTTTGTTTCGTTTCCGTTAAAAAGAAGCGAAATGATTCGTGAATTAGCGCGTTCGATCGCTGTCTTCGCCAGCATCGATAAGCTACTTAACCGCCACCATGTTGATTAATGAAACGACACGTTTCTCTTGTATACTCTCTCGCTGGCAAAGCTGTGCTCCTTGGCCGAATTCATTGGAATAAACTCTCCGCAATCTCCAGCCCATTTCCGCGTAAAGTGAGGTGAAATGTAGCGTTTCTGATAGCGGATAGGAAAGACCGGAATGTTTATCTCGCGCACACTCCAACGCTGTAAATAATATTCCGTTGCAACGTGTACACGCGGCTGATATAAATTCATGGTAATATCTGCTACTTACTATTTCAGACGATATTTAAGATTGTGCGTGAGGCCTCTAAAGGTTAAATCGGCGGTTCTCACGAACGTTTGGCCCCGGCTGAAACCTGTAGGTATCTACTTTCGCGAAACATGAATTTGCAACGGTTCCTTGATTAGAGAACGAACCCACGCCTTACCTACGTTAATATCCAGAAAAGTTGCAACTGTCGCGAGTCGGATTGAAAGGAATTACAAGAGATTTTAGGTCTGCGAGTTGGCTGTTTCCCATTTCGAAATTTCAAGTTTAAATTAAGGTAACTCAGATCGGAGCAAAGATTATTGTAATTTATTAAGAATTGATAACACGTACCACGCGCACTGTATCTCTGCACCGAGACAGATTTATCGCGAAAGATTTTCTTCGAAGCGAGTGCCAGTCCAAATGAAAAGGTTTCCCTTCCTCGCCACGATTCTCCACTCGGGTTGTAAGGAAATCTCGAATCGGCAACTATCGGCGCTCCTCGAACGCGAAGGGAGCGATCGCGATGCACGCGTTCGTGGAAGAAAAGGATTCGTCGGGGGCCTCTCTCGACGCGCATCTCTCGATCTCTCGTCGAGGGCGGCCCCCGTGTTCGAGGCCCCGTCTCGTCTTCCCCCGTGGCGGACAATTATTTTAAAGGGGGGAACGCCGAGATCTAAAGGCGAAACGAGACGAAACGAGGGAACAGACGAATGTGGGGAAGGAACGGGAGGGCCGTAGGCAAAACGAGGAGTCCCCTGACTGGCACCGAACCGAACCGTACGGAACGGTTGGCCGTAGACGAAGAAAGAGAGCAGCAGCGGAAGGAGAGAAAGAAGGGAAAGGAAAAAAAAAAAGGAGCACACACCACCACCCGCTGGGTTGGACGAGACGCATGCGTGCGATCCCATGCCCATGGCGTTCCATGGTTCCATTGCCCATGCGGCGGCTATCCTCTCGGTTCCTCTCCCCCTAGATTTCCTTTCCATTCCCTCCTCCGTCGCCTGCCGTTCTTTCTTCTTTCCCTCCCTTTCTCCGTGTCTTACCAGCCACGATTTTCCCATATTCGTCTCTGCCGCTCCCTGCGTGAACTTCTTCCCGAGGAATTCCGTGAAACGTCCGCGTCGAACCGATACGGGGAAAAAAATCGAGGGTTCAGGGCTCCCTTGTAACCCTCCCGCCTCTGTCTCGCCGCCGCGTCGTTTTCTCCCCCGGTGTTCGTCTCTGCTTTTTCCTTTCCACTCTTATTTCTGGTTCCTCTTCGAGCAGATCGCGGGGCGCGTAGAACGGGGAACGGCTTAACTCGTCGGATCGCGAAAGGGCGATGTCCAGATAAAAGAAGGTAGTCACGTATTTCTCGAAAACCTAATAGTTGCCTAGAAACTCGATGCCTCTGGGACCCCGCAGAATATTATTTTATCCCAGTTCATTGTCCAATCAGATTTTTTTTTGATTTTGATGAATACATCCTCGCCGAGATTCACCAGACGACCCCGCGCATTAGTTTTACAAGAGGAAAAGAAAAAAGAATACTGCCTGAAAGATCAACGAACCCAATCACTAGATTAATGAAGCGCCACGGACAGAGGGGAGGCGGACGGTGTTCGATATTTATCGTTGGAAATACCATCGATTCGAGGAGGCAGAGGGAGGGACGCGCAGGGGCATCCCCCTCGCAGCGAGATTTCCAGAAAATATTCGACCGTTATGATGGAGCGGGTGGGGGAGGGATCGAAGATCGACGGAGCGGTGCGGCGCGGCGGCGCGCATTCTTCGAGCGCGGAGACGAATCGGGAACGAATCGAGAGGTGGGAAGACCCGCGGGGGGAAGAAACGATGATGACCCGAAGGTCCCGCGCGAGCCTTGACAAAGGCCCTCGAAGGCGAACCGCGCGCGGGATCCGCTGGAAGCGGCGGAACAGACGAGGACAAACATAATTCAGAATTATCCCGCGAGGCGGTCCCGTCTCACATATTTCATCTCTGGAAAGGGGTTTTGTCGGCCGGCTACGACGGGGTGGAGACGAAGGTTAAAGCAGTTCGTTCCCCGGTGTGTATACACCAGGTCCAGCCGCGTAATCTCGTGATTCTCGGGCGTAAAACGAGCGGTGCGCGTTGCACGCGTGCGCCGGCTCGATCCTCCGCTGTCCGGATCCAAGTAAATTCCGCAGAAACACTCGGGGTACCGAAGGCAAACACACCCGACGTGCTCGCAAATTTCACGGGGCGTTCGAGACCGTCGGGATCTCGATTTCCCGGCGACCCCAAAGCCGGCTATTTATGGGGCCGGCCGCGCGCGCGAGAAAGGGGCAAAAATAATTCCTCTTGTTGCTCACGCGCCGTCTCCGGGCGCTGTGCACGCGCAGGTACCCGAATTGTCACCCATTCGGATTAATCAGCCCCGATCGAGATTACAACGAGCGGGTCCCGGGGACGAAATTAATCGAACGGCACCGTTCGCTCTGATGTTGAGGGATGGCGGTACGAGGAGATAGGGGATCGTTAAGACGCGTCCTACGATGTACGTGCTTATCATTGCACGCGACTTCAGGTGGGCCGACGTCGATCGATGGGCGAGGCCGCTTAAATCCTGGCAGGTGTCGCCCGCACCTGTCATCCGATCGGGACCGTGTTACCTACGCTCGTGTTCCCTCGCGACGATATCAACTTTGACCTCTCGGGCCATTTTTTTCTCCCCCCGGCCGGGCGCGCGGCAGCTGACCTTCGTTCACTCACCATCAGATAGGCGTTCGTGGGCCCCCGTTGCTCTGGACGCGGCGACCCCGAGATAAAAAGGCGTATTCCCCTGTTTGCTTCATTAGGCGAATTTCGAGCCGTTACTCCCGATGGTTAACGAGGACACCGACTGGATTAATCCGTCGTATCGTTTCGCGAGACGCGTCGGCCTCGTTCGCGCACCTATCGCGCTCTTTCACCTGCGGCACGAGCCTCGAGGCTGAAGACCCGCGGCGGCGTGCTCGGCTCCGAGCGGTTGGTTTTTATAAGCGACACCCATCGCGGCAACATCTGCATCCTAGGCGTAGGCGGGCCGCACCAATGTTTGCATTCGACAGACGTGTCGACGTGACGCAACCCCGCTACTCCCGTCTATTTTCATTCCCTTCTTAATTGTGTTTTCTCAGTTGTGGCGTAACCTTCCGCCTCGCTCTTGCGCCCCGTCGTCGTCGCGGCTCTACCTTGTCGCGGGACCAACGAATTCGAAATCTAACTACCTAAGTAGTTTCCTGTCTGTTTTAACGTCTCTCGAGAGATAGGCAACTGAAGTTCTTATTATTCGTGTGGCTGGCGAACTTGGTCGGAGTAGCGTGGGGCCCACTGAAGCTCATCGTCAGACAACGCGGTGCCACCGTACTTACGTAACTGTGCCGTGCGCGGAGATTTGGAAATGAATCGAGCATCGCTACGAGGTGCCAGGTGTCTGGAGGGAACCTGAAAGAATCGCTGGTTCGGGGCGTAAACGTGGTATCGTGGCGTGAAAGAGCCCGTTGTCCCCGTGCCTTACGGCCAAACAGCGGAAACTAGCGAGCTTAAATACGGCAGCGGGCTCGGCGACAGCTTTACCGCTCGCTGTAAAACAAATCCTAATCTCTCGACGTTGCTACCGTGCCACTATCTGCTCTACTTGTTTGCACTAGAGCTGGCTACGCCCGCGGCAGACGAGCCGCGTATAGGCATACGCGTTCGCCGAGTGGCTACTCGCGAAGTTTCAACGTGTTTGATAAAACCCGTCAACGGATAACTCTAGCGGGGGGTGGAATGTTTAATCCCGCTAGGAGAGCGTGGCAGTGGGGACCGAGGGAAACGAAAGGAAGATGAAAGGAGCTAGAAGAGGCTGGGATACATTTCAAGAGGGGAGATTAAATTGGCAGAGTGGTAAATTCGTACCATTCAGTTTCGATTAAAAAATTTAGGTGACGGTGACTGTTGGTGTCACTCTGATTACTCTGGATAGATCTAGAATCCACTGTCTACTGGATTTCTTCAGACTTCCTGGCTTCTTCTTGGTTTCTCGATACGTAGATATTATTATTAAGCGTCTTTATTGCAAACACAGAAGATAACAACGAAAGAAGGTAACCAACCCTAGTAGAAATACAACTGGGGAAAAAGTGGGGCACTAGTTAGTTTTTCCCTTGGTGCAACTAGCGCCCTACTAGGAATCCCTACTAGTTCCCTACTAGTCATGTAATGCTTTTCCCTCCCAGGCGATAGTGTGGAAAAACTGGTAGGGAAAAACTAGCCTAAAACTAGTCTGAACCAGTCTTTACTGACTTCAGAGTAGTAAAACTTAACCTGTTACTGCTATTTATATGATGTGCATATAATTTAATACATGTATTTAACATGTATTAAAGAAGAAAATGACAAAAAATTTATGCATTTTAACACTTTTAGTACAATCACGAAACATGCAATGTTATGATAGGATACTTAAAGCAACTGTAAACATTTTAATTTTTACATTATATAACAAAATGTATCAAAAACATGCCAATGTCCCCCATTTTACGGTACTTTAAACTTTAACATATTTTAAGAATTTTTAACAATAACTAGATTTTTTAATGTTTACGTGTGTTTATACAAAGATAATTATGAAAAATGAGGTTGTGATGCTATAAAGAAGTAATAAAACTAGTATTTTGTTACGTACGAATATCTTGACATATGAAGTAACGTAATTAGAACTTACCGCGATATTTAGCATTTAACACTTCCTTTCTTTTTCTACACCTACGCACTCGTTTAGCATTTAATTTTTTTTCCGCTCATTAGGTTCCATGTTTGCTTTATTCAATAAATATGTTTGACTTGCTGCGATATCTTTAAATATAGATTTGATTGTTTTTTTCAACTAATTTTTCCACACATTTCCTTACAAGTTTCTGGAGGCGAAAACCTAGACTAAAATTCAATAAGGAAAACTAGATATGGACTTGACAGTTTGAGTCAGGTTATAACTAGCCAGGAATTAAAAGGGAAAAACTGGATGTGAACTAGTTAGCCAGAGTCGAGTTACAACTATTCCAGTTTTACAGACTGGGTTTTAGGCGGAATTTGGTTAGTTTTTCCTTTCTAGTTTTTCCCTATCCAGGCCTGACTATTACCTCACCAGAAATAGGGAAAAACGAGACAAATTTCTACTAGGGAAGGCACAAGCAACAGGCGAAGTTCAGTCAAAGACTGTTTTTCAACTTAACCTAAGACGGTAACTTAACCTAGTTGTAAATAATACAGAAAAAATTAATGTAAGAAAGGAAGACAGAACATACTAACCTAGGCTTAATATAAAATAAAATAAAATAATGACATCACTACGGCTTAGAAGAAATCAGGACGACGAGTTAAAGAAGGGAACACAGAAAACAGAACAAACTAACCAAATCGCAGAGTGGGGCTATGTGACATTATAACGGGTGAAGCAACAGAAAAGATTTACACGATATCGATCCTGTGGTCCCACCTCCTTCTCAAATCGATTTCTATTACTCTGGTAATCTCGGAGCCAGCATTCCGTTCACTTTCGAATTTCAGTATTCAAATCTTCGAGCGACACTCTGCGCGCAAGAATTTGAAATGTTTCAAACGGGACAGCAACGCACTTGGAGCGCGGCAGGCCGACAAAGAGCGCTGCTCTCGCGCAGAAAACGTCCTCGAGGCTAGTCGCAATCGATGGACTCTGGTGCGGATGAGCATAAGCGAGTCCTGGAACAGCGTGCACAGGGAGAACGGGGGGAATGGGAGGGGCCATTCTCTTGTTCCGAACCCTTCCACGATGCACCGGCTACCAAGATGTTTATGCAGATGAGAGACAGAGAAGCCGGGCCTGGATCGCCGTCGACGAGGACGATTCCAGGCGGCTCTGGGCGCGAATCCTGCGGCGTGGAATCGGCTGGAGGAAAAGGGCGAGGGGAGGGGGGGGGGGAGAGGACGGGTTGTTTCGCGTAAATATCGAAAGGGCCGCGAAAGAATTCCTCGAGCGGCGAGGGCAGGGCGGAGGGAACGAAAAACGAAACGATTATGCCGGCGAAATTAACGTTTAATTTCGCTCCGAGCTGTTCATGAACGGGCACAATTTCGTAAATCAATGGAATCGTCGTGGAATCGGGGATCCCGAAGCTTTATGTCGGTCGTGAAATTAGCGGAGCAATGTTATTGTATTTCCCGCCGCAATAACGGCGGCATTCACCGTGATAAATGCACAAACCGAACGTATACATATTTCTACGTTATCCTCTTTTTATAACTTCAGCTCGATCGGACGATCCTCGGAACTTGGGGCATCTTTCTCTTTCGTTAAACTCGTTCTTCAGGGAGAACGTCGAGAAATATCCACGGGGAGCTGAAGCCGATATCCCGCACCGTCCCTCCGCATCTTCGACTCGAACTCTTCCTGGCCACTCGCTTTCCACACCGTACTTAGCATCATTGCAGTTCCTGGTCCAATGGAGACTCCGTTAACTTCGCGATGCTGCCCCATCGAAGGGACCATTATCCCCCGTTCAGGCACGCTACTCTTTCGCTGCGCCAATAAAATCAGGAAATAGCCTGGATCTTGGCCCTGGGTTCACCCGCGGAGGACCACCAGACGATCCCTGTCCTTGGTGCGATGCCTTACACCCGCCGACCGGGCCCGTTAAGTGATTCGGCTAATTGCGTCGTCCCGGTGAACTCCGTCCCTCGCCCTTAATCACCCTAATCGCCGTCCGCTAATTATTCGCGGCGCGATTAAAGAGACTAACGCGGGTTCGGTCCGTGTACCGGGCCTGCTCACCGCGGTTTCCCGACGAGGTGGAACCAAGGGACGTAGATTTCTTTATTTCCATCGTATTTCGCCTCCCCGTTCTTCTTTCTCCTTTCCGCCACCGACCGCCGGCTAGGTTCCTGCCGCGGTCCACCGATCTCGCTTCACGGTTACGAACGCCCGGGGATTAGAAGTTGCAGACCCAGCGGCGTTATTTCCACGGCCATCCCTCTGCCAGCTAATACTTTATCGCGGCAGTGGGTGGCAGCTCCTAAATTTCCGTCGAGCGCTGTTTATGCGCAAGGGATACCTAAGTAGATTAGGTGATAGCTGATGGTGATGGATTGGTGATCGCGGTATCGTAGATACGAGTATTCCAAAGCATTTACGACGGAGATAAGCGTGCTCGCTTGAATCTCGGTACTTCGCAATCACAGTGATCCCGCTGTACGCGAGAATCTGGATTCTGGGAGGCTACTCTGTTACTCTAATTACGTACTTGCCCCGACGGTCTCGCCGCGTTGATCGGCGAGCCAACGCGGTCCACGCGCTGCCCCGGCGATCGCGCGCGCGAGGAAAGATCCTTGAGCGCCACGGCCTGGGACCCTTCGGCTAAATCGCGGAGCGCGCGGCCACTATCCCGCGGGGATATTTGAAGAAGAAAAATGTTGACGGGCGAGTGTCAACCGAACCGGCGCGATAGCCTTCGTCGTAGGCTCGAACAGGACGCGCGATTAGCATTCGCCATTTGCATATTGACGGGATTTCGAAAAGTTATGAATATTTTACGACCCTCGCCGCCTCGGAAACAGACGAGAGGATCACGATCGCGGCGACGACGGCGCGCCAGTTGTTCATTGTACGGCAGCCAATCGGTGGGCCCCTGATAACGTTATCGTGCGACCCTGTCGCGGGATTAGTCGATCGTGGATACCGCGAGACGATTCCAGCGAGAAGTAGAAGGATCTGGATGTAAGATCTCTTGCTGCCGACTACCAGTCACCTGACACGGCCGTCATCGACGGGCGAAAGCCGTGGAAGCGGCGTGATGGGCGTACGATAAGGCGAAATTCTCGGCTGGGAACGGCGGTCTCACTGTCTTCAGGGTGATAAGGGTAGCGAGGAGTATCGGCCGAGCGGTCGCAGTTTCGTCTTCGGTCGAGAGGTGGCAGCAACGTACACTCTGGGGCTCAAATAAGAGTGGAGTAATGGGATTTAACGATGAACGTACCATTAATTGCAGTATTCGTTGCAGACCTCTAGAACTCAGGCATTGGTATATTATTTGGGCGTGAAAAATCTTCATTCTTACCCATGTTCTTGGGCACTGCCGAAAATTAGACTCCATAATCGCAAAGGTTGGATGAGATTCAGAAATATTGTTATATTACTATTGTTTTGATTGTAAATGGTGTAAGACATTTTATTATTAATATTATTGTTGTTATCCACACGCCGAATCGTCGCCTCATATTTACTGAGAGTAAATAGGAACGTAGCTACATAGTATAATCTGCATCTGAAATATCTTTCTTAAATAGTGTTTGAATTGGTTGATTTATTATCAACGAATTAATCGATTACTCTGCAAATTTTGATCACAAACATATTTTCTAGACCTTCTTTATGACGAGTAAGCTTTCAAATGAGCAGCAATTGGGACATTCACCTTATAGTTCAGTGTTAGACTTCTTTAATAAGTCCCTAACGCACTTTCAAACCGCCGTGCATAAAATTATTCCCACCGATTAACTGTTAGCCGTTTATATCGGCAATCTTCGTAATTTTATATCTATGAAATACCTTCACACAATATTTACCTATAACTGTGCAGTTTGTATGCCAATGGCTAGTCCAGTTTAAATAGGATAATAATAATAATTTATAGACAAAAGTATTTATAGAAAAGAAATTGGGTAGCACGTCGCCAGAAATTCTGATTTCGTCGGTCGATGAATCCGAGCTATTCGATGTTGACATTGAACCCGGCGCAGAATTCGTAACTTACACGTACGTAATCGACGGCCACGGCCGTGGCCGCCGCCGATCGATGTGCCGATAATCGATAGTTTCGGAATTTCATTATCACGTGTCGTAAAACGATCGTTGCTTGGAAAAGTACGTAACGTTCTGCCAGCTGGAAATAGAGTCGTGGCGGGCGGCGATACCTATTTATGCGACCGCGCCGTTGCGAGAAACGATAATAATTAATGGAAACTTGCCCAGTGGTCGATTTATATCGCGCTTGCACCGTAACTCGCGATAGCGATTCATCATCTCGCGTAGGTACGTCGAAACGAATATTTCTTGGTTGCCGCGCGCCGCCTTGGTACGCGAGTATCATTGGCCAGCAAAGACACGACGATTTAACGAGAGTCCCGGGGAATTCGCTGAGAGGAACGGTTTCAATTGCAAATAGGAACATGAAAAAATGATCGATGACGCGAGGAATGGGTGAAAAGAAACGCGGCGGAACACGCGCCAACGTCAAGAATAATCTACCCCTTCTCCGCTGGCCCTTTGAACGAAGAGGTACCTCGAGCAAATTCGAGTCGGTGACCGCGACGTCGAAGAGGATGTCGCTTCAAAACAAACGATTCGTCTCTTCTGCCGCTTCGTGTCAGCCGGTGGAAACTTCGTCCAGGAGATATTGCCGGCCTGTAACGATTCATCCAGAAAAAGACGGTGTGGCGGGTCAAAGGAACGCGCGGAGGGAGGAGAGAAATCACGATGTTAACGCGTCCCAACTGCCAGTTTCCACGAACTCGGGAGGTGTCCCCGACCTCTGACTTTTCCAATAAATGCGAACCGGTAGCGCGTTATGCAACGCGGAGTCTACGGGCCACGAATGTTGACGGACATAACGAGACTCGGAGGCGAATGAACGATGCCTAATCGGCTGTAATTGACCCGAATGATGCGGTCGCACCGCGCGAGCCACTCGGGTGAGATCCTTTCGTTCCAGCTGGACTAATCACTTCCTTTCCTCCATCCTGCTGCTTGAACCGTGGTGCTCGCAATCAGATAACCCCCACCAAGGAGTTGTACCCAACTAGTGTCCCGTTACGCTCGTTATGTCCCCATCAATTAACCGCGACAGTGTCCCCGAAGCGGGGGCGCACGGTCCACGACGGCGTTGGCCGCCGGGCAAACCCGTTCTCCCCGAAAAATAATTCCCGCGGGTTGGTGTCGCCCCGATGACTGGTAACCCGTCCCAGGGACCGCGGGCCGCGGCCAGCTTCTTCGATCGGCCGATCGAGGAATTCTTCAGGTAGAAGAGAGATGGGTCACGGGGAACACGAGTTGCAGCCTGCACAGGGCAGCTCTTCTCTCGCCTCCTTTTATTCCGTTGCCTCTTCTGGGGCGGAGCACTGTCCATCTACCTGCCCGCGACCGGGGCACCAAACGCGCGTTCTAATAATAATCTATGGGAAGCCCGCTCAAAGGCACGTTCAGAGAGGGGTAGAGATCCAGGCGAACAGGGGAACGGCGAGAGATCGACGAGGGGCCAGTGGCCGAACAAGGGGGGCCGGGGAGGGAGGAGGGAGGACGATACACAGGGCGAGGGTACGGTCAGGTGAAGGCACTGGGGAGGAGGGAAAGAGAGGAATTAGAGGGGCTTAGCTCCGTAGAGCCTATTATGAGCGCAGCGGGTGTGGGTGGACACGGATTGCGGTGGACCCGATCGAGCAACCGGCCAAGGAGGGGGCCGAGCAACGGATTCAGGCATTTTTCTCCCGATTTCGACCGCGCCTCGTCCCCGCTGAAAGCCGGCTGTCGATATTTAATGCGATAATGTCCCGTCGCGTGTGACCGAACGTCGCCCGTTGACTGACTTGCCCGGCAAACCGACCGACTGACTGATGTCCGTCTTGTCGTCGGCTGCCGACTTGTCTCGGCAAATCCTCCCCAAAGTTTTCTGGACGCCTCGCGTCCGTTCCTTCATCGCCCGCTTCCACCCGCCTCGCGTCCGTTCCTCCTTCGCCCGCTTCCACCCGCCACGCGCTCCCTTCTCCTCGACGATTTCATTACGATCGCGATTAGATTACAGCTTGCATCGTGCTCGGCCCGAAATTAATGCCTCCTTCCCTTCCGCGCCCCTCGCGTTCCCGTTGACGCGCGACGCGACGCATGAAATTCGCGAAACCATATTTTATCGAACGATAGTGGCCTCGGATTTTAAATCGCCGACAGCCAGACACTCTCCTCCAAATCGTTACACCGCCCCGCGAATGCCCCTGGTAGAAATTTATCGATCGGATGTAAAAAGGACCGCGATACGGGGCCGTTGTTACCGAAAGACTTTCGTCGATATCTCCTGTTAGGGTGGTGGTAGTAGTTCATCTTCCAGGAGCTCCGGTCGAGGCGTTTTTACTGGCAGCGGTGGGCCGTGGCTGCAACGAAAGGGCTGTACGAGATGTGTGGGGTTTTAAAGAATGGTTTCCCGCGGCGCATCACTCTTCTCCCCGCCCGGTTAAGGGCCCCCCGCCCCTCCCTCGCCCCGGTGGCCGTCCCCTCTCGCTCCCTGCACCTCGTCGTTTTATCGGCTGTGTTTACACCGGGGCCCCGGATGGATCTTTTTCGGGAAGAACTTCCGCGACGTGTCGGTGTCCAAGAAGAACGATCGTCCTACCGCGGCAGATAACTCACTTGTCCTGCCGCGTCAAAACAAAGGATCCCGTCACGGATCCAGGCTAGCCCGGCAAAAAATCCCCGTTTCCAACGGCCCCCGGCGCTGCGCGCAACTCACACCGAACCAGGACTTGGCGCGAATCACCGCCTCGGTATACCTTGAAGCCTCGACGGCGCTGCGGGTTGCCCGAGTAGTCGTGAAGTTCCCTTCACCGTGCTCCAATTGTCCGGTAAGCGTCGCGCGGGTTAGTGCCGCTGCGAAGGCGAGTGCCGCGGCGACTCGACGAAGACAGGTACCCACCTAAGTAGTAATCAATCAGAGCAGGTGTCATTGTCCTCCTTTGAAATTGTACGCTAAGTTGCAAGTGAAAATTGTCTATAATCGCGACGAACTCGAACCGAGTAGCACTTTCAGGGCACTCGAGAGGCGAGTGCTAATGCGTTTATCATTTCTGTATCCGATGGTGGATACGGAGATCCTCCTGGCCGTGTCATCGACGGGGAAGGTTGTCCCTGATCCTCCGAGCTGCAGAGTAACCGCGGCACTCGTGCCGCCATAACTCACCCTCGCGTAATTACAGGGTGTCTATCGCTCCCTCTCTCTTCTCTCTCTCTCTCTCTCTCTCTTTTCTCTCCCGTCTCTGTCTCCCTTCGGTTCACGTTCGCTAGTCGTTTGTAAACCGTGGCTGCGCGGCCGTTTACCCGCGGCAGGTATAGGGCGCGTGTCACCTGTCCCGAGACATCTCGTGAATAACTGAAATAACATCTTAAGTCGGCTACGCGATACAGATGCTTATCGCTGGCCGCGGTGTGTTTGCAAAACCGGCGGGCCCGATGGCTCAACGAGCCACGATCCTGTTGCATTTCGCGTTATTCACGTGGGGGGCCACGACGACGCTGCGTCTGTTTTGAAATAATCGACTGCCGGATTCTGGTGCAGAAAAGCGGAGCGCGCTCGTTATTATCGCAATTAAAATGTGCACTGTCGACGATAGTGTTCCGAAGGGCATTGAACACCTTCGACGGATAACGGCCCGCAAGTCTAATCGCAACCGACGGTAATAAATAGAAGCTCGATTGGAATAGAACGCGCGGGGACGTGGTTCGATGAAATATTCCAGCATGCGAAGCGATGACAAGCAGCTGGAGGCGTCGGAGCAGAGTAACGAGTGACAATTGAGTCGTTACATTTATTGATTTCTCAATGGATAATTAATAACGCGGCGAGAGAAAGAGCCGGGGCCGTTCGGCGGATTGAAACGTTGTGATGTCTCACCTACGCAGATCTCCGATCATCCCGTCGAACGACAGTGTCGGATCGATGGATCTGTGAACGCCGCGCGTCGGATTGTCTAGGAGAAGGATCGGCCCGGCTCTCGATAACCATGGGAAGAGGGTATGCGTATACCAGTCAGGATGAGTCCGCGTCTTTTCGGATCCCTGGATCGTGACCGCTAAGTGGCTGTCGAACGTGGATCGAACATTTCTGAATAAAAGGGGCCCCGCAGGATCTTCCGAGGGCCAGCGCTCGGTGGATCCCGTAATCTGTGATCGCATCGGCGCGTCCAGGATCTGACGTTGCGACTTTTTGCCCGCGTTAAGGTCGACGATCCTTAATTATCCGTCTATTCTTCGGCACTACACGTTATTTCGACTTTTACCAAAACTCCGGATCGTGTGTCAAGCTGCGGTATCGTACCTATCGCTGAAATTTCAACCAGGATGTCTGTAGGAGGATATAAAAAAGTGGCTTGGATTTACCTCCTCCCTATCGGTGTCTAATGAAGATCGAAAGATCGGGAAGCTAATTCGACGAGGGATGGAAGGGGCGTCTTCGGGAACTCCATCATCGATGGCCGAGGCGCGGGCTTAATTAAGAAAAAGAGAGAATCTCGGGAAAATATCCTGTCGCGAGACGCAGATATCCACGGGTCTCGTTCGTTACACAGGGAAACAGCGGGCTCGCGTTTATTATTCTACGTGGCCCCGTCGCGCCTAGAATTTCTATGCATTTGCAAGTGAGGACAGAGGGTGGATGCACCGGGATTGGGGATTTCTCGGGTGTCATCGGCTCCCTGTGTTATGTAGATGTATGCATGCGTATGCACCTTCCATTGTGCAGGGAATCGTCGTTTTTCGAGTAGCTACACCTACCTACTATCCTGCAGATGGACACGTAGAACGGTTAGACATCGGTTCTAAAATTCGTTTCAGTTATAAGAATCCTGGGGAAACGCGGATAATTCGTTCTTCTCTGTAGCGAATATCCGCGTTGAGGTTTTGCAAAGGGGTAGTGGACTATTGGATACGTAAAATCGTTAGTTTCTTTGACGCTAAATTACTTTCATACCAAACAATCATCATAGGGTAAAGAGTACAGTGGTTGGTCACCTGACAGTGATTGACCGTATTTTGAGAAATAAATGAATATAAAGAAATACCATTGTTATGCCTTTTTTTAATGAACATATTCATATTCCTTGTACTTTCTTGCTTCGGGTGTAATCAATATTTCTCCACTCATTATATACTGCGATTATGTAGAAAAGCAAATAGGACGACTCGGCTTTGAAGCTTGGAAATTACAGCCATTTAATCAAAAAACCATAAGAGTACAGTTTAAAGTTTGCGAATAGTTTACTGTATCTATGATATGTATATATCTCATAATCGGTATATATCGATAAATAAAAGTTGAAACTTTATAAAAGAATTATTTATTTGTTAAAATTATACATATATTATGAAAAACACAGGGGGCCAACAACTGTCATAGGAATAATGTTGAATGATAGTAATTGGCCGGATGGCCAGCGACTGTTTTTTAACCATGTTAATGGTGAAACAGTAATTATCCGCCTGCTAAAAACAGAAACAAACACGACAAAAACATACTAAATAAAATATATCCATTTTTATTGAATAATTTTAATCTTATTTCTATCACCAAATCGGGTAACATTTTCTTTTAGGTTATATATTATGTATCAAATAGCGGCCAATCACTGTCGAACCGATTGGACAATTACTGTCTTCACCATGCCAATAACTATATTTCTTTGTAGGAAACATAATTTTTGTATATTTGTATACATTCTTGAGTTTTATTTTATAAACTCTATTTATTTTTAGATTATTAAGGGTTTTTCGTACTTATTCATATTGATTTCCATTTCAAATTTACTAAATTCACATTTATAATTCATTATTTATGTGACACTCTTACTTAAGTGGCCAACCATTGTACTCTTTACCCTAGTCGTGCTCTTGACAATCTATTGTGGGCACGTTTGCGAGTATTTACAAAGTTATTAATCGTTGAAGATAGTCCTGTACGGCCCGCCGCTGCGGGTGGTGTACATCGATTCAGGTGAACCGATCATCTGAAAGCAAAATGCCTCGGGGTGATTATCCTATGCACAAACATCTACAGTGTGGAAACTTGCCGATGAACTTGAACAAAAATTGTGGAACTTACACACGAATTAATTTTTTCCCACATTTTTACGGGACAAAATCGTCTTTAATCAGTTATAAAATGTCTTACAAACATTCAATGTTGATGCGGAATCTCTACACGATAGGGAATGGAATTCTACGGCTCCAGTTAAAATTTTGAGTGGAAATATTCATTGGCTCAAAAGTTACGATGTACACCGTTTCTGAAAATGGTGTTTCGAGAAAACCGGCTTCAAAGTTAAGTGCCCTATACCGCTCTGCGAGGTCGTTACTCGACGGTGAACTCAATTACGTTCGCTGCCATAACTTCGACAATTATTTGATTTTCTCCATGAAATTTTATTTGAAATTATCATAAAGGATAAAACTTTCAAAATCAGTGAAAAAGGAAGTAATCGAGTTTCTGAGGATGAAATAGTCCACTACTCCCTTAAGGTAGCCCGTGATATGACATCCACGGCCAGATAAACCGTACAATTATACACGACAGTGGGAAAGAGCAGCCTGCCAGCGGTGGGCGAGCAGACAAGGGGTCAGGTAATTCGGTCTTTTTAGAAAATGTATGGGTCGACCTTACACGAAATGCATCTAACCAGTCCGCGTGCTCCACGGCCTCCAGTCGAGATAAGGTAGCCTACGAACGGGCATTACCGTCACCAGAAACGAACAGAGTGACCCAAAGTGCTCGGGAAGCAGCCAAGGGGACACCTTTCTCTTTTCCTTTTTCCTCGCCCACCACCTCCCCTTCTCCGGGCCTCTCCATTTCCTCCCGACCGCGGCAGAGACGCTCGGAGACGTAATGAGAGAGCCGGCTCGCATACTGAACGCCTCTCGACCCGGCATCGAGATTCAGATCTCGCGGTGTGTACAAACGATAACGTCCACGCTGGAGATCGTTCGTCATTTTCTGTTATGAATGAAAAGCGCGTGGTCCCGCCGCGCTGGCGCGCGCGCGTCCTGTTCCGTGAATCTGTTCGCTGGCGTAACGAATGGATCGTAGAGAGAATAGATCGTAAACAATCATCTCCACTCCGCATCTGTATCTGATCCTTGCGTATCACGCGCGTTAAGGGGTTAAACGAAGGGCCCTATAGTTGAGCCCGGCGCGTCAGGCGTCGCGCGTCCTCATCCTCGATGCAGCGCCGAATCACGGCCGCCCGCGCGAAATTAATATCGCCCCGCTAATGTTCTCACCGAGAGCCGTTCGACGGACAGTCGTCGGTCGTTCTCGGGACGAATCGCCGCCGCGATGCATCATCTTCCCCGGCTCTCTTTCACCGTCCCCCGCGCCCCCTCGCTGCACCCTCTCGGGCCAACTCGCTTTGAGGGAGCGGGAAGAGCGGAGGGAGAGGACACAGAGGAGAGATCTTCCGATGGCGATACCCAGGGCGACCCGAAACCACTGCTGCATCCCGTATGCAGCCGGCCTGCCAGTCATCCACGGGGGTTTAGTCACACTGGAATTTCGTTGGAGGATTTCTGCCCCGGTCCTTCGGCTGGATCAAGCCCCCGAGCATCGCCTCTCCTACGACCCCGTTAGGACCAGAGGCGCTTCGGATCGCAGCGGGAACGAATGGAATTCCAGGTCCCTCCGACGCAACCAGGAATTCGGCGAGTTCCACGGGCCTGAAATCATGGCTGGATCCTCGATCGAGATATTCGGGGATTCGTTAGGGCCTGGCTATTCCGCTCTGATGCGCGTGCTGGTAGCAAGGTGACCAAGACCGAGCGGAAGGGGGTTCGTTCTGGTAGTTCGCTGAAATAGGCAGGCAGGTATATTGGGCAGGGTGTTCGGAGCTGTCTCCACGTTTAAGTAATTCCTAAGTAAGTAGGTAGCCGCTCGCGTGGCATAACGGCAAGTCCCAAGCTTCGATTAACCGCGACATTATCCACAATCGCATTCTAAGCATGAAGTCTGTTGATCGAGAACGCGAGCTGTCAGACGGGCCATGCAGCGGTAAGTGACGGCTCGCCTCTGCTACAGCGTAACTTTCGTAGGACGTGGCTGACGTACCCTACGAGTCGCGCGATCGCCAGCTGACGGGTTGGAATTTTTATTAAGGCCGACCTAATCTGGCGGGCCGTTGAAAAGCACGATTACGTAATTAGGAGGAACGGGCGAATCCCGGGCGCAACGAGGTAGAAATTAGCCGGGCCCCGATAAGGAAACATTGTGCTCTCCGTCGAACGGAGCGCGAAGCCGGAACGAGAGAGGCGGTGTTTCGTACGCTCGCTACCGCCGGCCGAACAACGCCAGCGTTTTTACGGGCCCGTGACGCGGCCCGCGCAATTACGGCCCCGTCGGGGGAATTTCAGTATCGCGGAGGTGCGTTTAATGACGGGATCAGATTTCCGTGGCTTCATTCCCGATGGTAATTTATGCCGGGCCCATGCTCGCGCGTCGCTAAGTACGCCCACGTGAACTTCGTTGCCTGTCTATCACTATTATCGCTAACGCAACGACCGTGAGAGGTGGGCTCGATTCTACGCCAAGTGGTAGGGAAGGGAACAGGCGTTCTTCCTGGACGCTTCTAATTACCTTACACCGCGAACGAAGCTCTTGTTTCTATCATCCTCGCATGAAATTGAAGTGGTCCCGCGGTAGATTATATTCCGACATACACCGTTGATAGTTTCGGCCGATTCTCGCGGATAATCGCCGTTCCTCTGCTTCTTCTATTCTCGTCGCAACCGAACGTTTCAACTCGGGCAAATTCGTTTCTCGAAGTAAAGGGGACAGGAACAGGTGATCCTCGGATAACGGGGCCAGGAGGGCTCGAGAACGCGTCCCGTCGCGATTTGTCAAGGCTCGCGAAACGCGACACCGATCCGATTATGCCTCTCGAATTACCGAATTCCCTTAGTTGGCTCCCTCTTCCTAGCTTAGCTCCAAGCTCCGCTGGGTGGGAGTGCATGGAGCCGTTCGCTCGCGACACTCGACCGCGGGGGCCCCTACGTCGCGTGTTTATGGTTGTCAAACGGTACGGCCCGTATCCGTCCAGGCGGCGGGGCTTCGTAGTCGTGAGAAAAAAAGGCCTGTTGGTAAACACGCTGCGAGCGGGCCCGAGAAACAGGCCCGACAGAGAACCACTGGCGTCCCCGGTTTGCTTCGGGAACGTTTGCGTGCTCGTTCGTTCGCCACTCATGCGTACCGATATTCTGCCGATGCCGCTGTTTTCTTTTTCCCCCTCCCCTTGTTTTTACGCTGCTTTTTTTCGTCGCGGAAGCGGCGAAAGAACAAGGAACCTTGTTCACAGCTTTTTACCAAACTGCGACGGGGCCGAGGGCCGCCGTTCTTTTTACGTAGGCTCGGAAACTATCGGTGCGAATAGCAAGGGGTCGTACGTAGCCAGCTCGTAGCCTAGACCGAGGTGTACGAATGAGACGCGGAGATATGAGTGCGAGCTCGCGCGAAACGCGGCGCTAGCTATGCTACTCTGCCCGTGCTCGCGTTCTTTCCGATCGTCTAAATTTCTACTGCTCGACGGTATTGGGAAACTTTCGTTATTACCTATTGCGATTAGTTATCGTTAATAATAATTGTGTTGTTAATTATAAGTTGGTGATGGTTATTCTGAACTTTTTTATAAACGGTGAAACGGAGTGTTGATTTAACCCTTAGGGGGGCCCCACCCAGAAACCACTAAAAAGTTTGGAATTTTTTTGTTCGTATAAATAAAAAAGATTGGGCTTGGATTTGTTTTACATAGTTTTAAAGCAATCTTTATTTTGCTAGAAATTTTTTTTTTTTTTGAAAAATTGTACAAAATGGCAGTGACCAAAATGTCTTCCCGGAGCATTGCAAGAGAAACTGATCCACACTCCCGGGAATGATTGGCTCATCTGAGAAGGAAATACAAAAGAGATATGTAAACTGGAATATATTATCTTCCATGTACCGTAGGATTTTCTCAAAATTCGAATTATCTTGGAAATTATAGCAGTTTGAACAATTGACTTTAATTTTTTACGTAAAAATTTGCACTGAAATGCTTGTGAAAAGTGGAATAATTGAAATATCATTAAAATCCTACGCTACATTGGAGAGAATAGTGTTTTAAACTTAAAAAGAAGAATATGTAAATTGGGATGAAACGTTTCGAAGATGTAGCGTGGGTCAGGTTGAAAAATGTTGTTTCGAGAAACACGCGTTTAAAGTTTTCATTAACGGTTTCATGGGGTTAAAGCTCTCGTTATTGTTCCGATTGAAGCCTCTTTCGCATCATTTCAGAAGATCGTCCGAGGTGAGATCTTCGTCCCTAATTTACTTTGATCCCTGATACATCTGTTCCACTATAATAAAGGCGCGTTTTCCTTCCAAATGCGGTTCCAGGCCCCTCCTTACCTGACGTGACGCGGTGTTACAACTTTCACTGTAACTCCTTTAATATTGCGAATACCAAAAAAAAAAAAAAAAAACGTTTTAACACAATATCCTGCAAACCTTAATTTTTTTTGAATTTTTCCAAAATTTCTGAGTGGGGAATTTCCCCTTAAAAGGGTTCGAGCATCGAAGACACAGCCCCGAGGAGCCGGTGCTCCAAATCCGCTTTTACGTTCTCCTCGTTGGACTGCGACGTTTCACGCGTTTCTTACGCAGACGCGGTCATCGCCGAAGTCACGGGTCGACTAGACAGAGAGCGCGATCTAGATACAAATTTTATTCATGGCAAACACGGTGCGCAACGATTTGCACACCGTGACCGATGCGTTTCAGGAATTTATCACGCTGCACGCGCGATCTCTCCTAGCTCTCGTCTCGTGGCACTCGGACGTCTAGGGTGCACGTGTATACAGGGTGGCGTATTATAACGGACTATGGGCGGATAACCCGTGATCGATCACCACGGTGAATGCGACACCCCAACGAACGCGTATCTGCGCCCCATTATGCCCACCCTTACGGACGAGCGAGGCGCGAGTACCCTATAGCGAGGCGAACCTCGCACCCCGAAGATCCTAGCCGATCGATCGAAATCGGAGCTGCTGCTTGCCCGGAGATGTAGACGATCCAACGTACCTAACGCCATCGTCGTTACTTAACACGAGTCACTCCGTATAATCGTGACTGAAGTTAGAAGGGAACGATTCACGCTTTGGTGGTCTGTAAATAATTCAGGGGATCGTGACAATCCACCTCCGCGAGGCCAGCAGAACGAGGCCGCGGTTCCTCTAATCACCTTCGTCCGCGCGAGTCGAATTTCGTTGGCGAAAAGAGGGTCGGGGGATTAAAACGGGGCAGGCTGACGAAGCTCGCCCCGGCGGAGGCCAGGCCCGAAGACGTCGCGCGGAAGACGAATAATTGGGACACACCGCGGTTACACGTTTCGTCGACGGCTTAACGGTATAGACTTTGACATTGTTGCGCTCCGAGGGCACAATGGAGGAGACACAGTAGGGGTGTTTCGCAGAATTACGAAGGGACGGCGGACGAGTTAGGTCGCGAGGGCCATTGTATCAACGCCTCGGTTCTGCGTTTATACCCTGTGTAGTAGGTACCGTTCAGAACACCGTCTTCCATCTTGATGCGACCCCATTTTCGCGAAACGTTACAGTCGTCGCATCCGAACTTGCGTAACGACGGACCCAGCTACGGCAGCTTCCGCGAAAGTTTCCACTCCCGTGCCGTGCTGGCCCGTCGCGCATTCTCGGAAAGGAAATTATCCGAGCGCCGCGATGGATATTTCGATCGGGTTTATTTCTGCCTCTCAACTCGCCCCTGGCACGTACCTACTTAGCTGTCTTCGCGATACAGGTTCGAGGGACTCGCGGTTTCCTCGTTGCGTAAGAATCGATCATCTTCGGGTATTACGCCCAGTTTAATGGCTCGTGGCTGTTTACTCCACGCGAGGGTCCGAATCGGCCGGGGGAGAATCCCTCGTTACTATCGACAAGCTCCGTTCCGTCTCGCAGTGTGATTTATCGCGAAATAACAGGCTCGAAGTGTCCCGCGCCAGGTAGAGCCTCGACAATGCCCGGGACACCTACCAATTCACCGGTTAAACGTTGCCCCGCGCGGTAAAGGATCACGATGGGTGACCGCGCGACTTTCATCGTTACCGGACGGCGTCGACAGAACGGCGAAGCTCCGTGAGCTAGTAGACTCTCTGGGCTTCCCAACTGTTTCATTAGAACTCCAGACAGACGCCGGGTTGGAGAGGTATTTTCCTCGGCCGGTTAATCGGGAGTTCAAAACATAAAAAACGAGCAATCGAGGACAAAGGAAAGGTGTATACACTTATATAAATAAAAGCATCCAGGCAAAACGCGAGGAGAGCGAGAAGGCAAGTCGGAGTCATCACAGAGGAAACAGGACAGGAATCATCGAGCACGAGGGAGAGAAGAGAGAGAGCTAGCTCTCAGGCGTTCTTCTCGGAGGATTAAGCGCGCGGACCGCGGCGACGTCCAGTCGATCGATCCTTTAATCCGCGCGCGAATATTAAAGCAGCCTCCTCGTCCTTCCATGTCTCGCCGGTGACGGCATCCTTCGACCCTGACGGAAATGATCGTCGTCGGCCAAGACGGGAAACGATACCAGGCGAGAAAATAGTAGGAGCGAGGCAAACAACCCGCTGTGTATAATAATCGATGGAGAAGAGGCGCGGAGCGGAGTTTACAGGAGGTAAAAGAGAGCCAGGCAGGCCCGCGTACGGACATATCCCATTCTGAGATCCCGCGCGGGCCGCGACGAGGCCGGTGGGAACTGGATCACAGTCTCGCGAGTCGCGATACTTGACACGGGCCGGAGCGAGGTCCCCCCGTGTCCTTATCCGGCCATATTTCTTTCGAGCCGTTCGCCCGGACGCTCGAAACGCGTTTACGTCTGAGGGCTGGTTGACTTCACGGCTCCACTGTATCACTTCCACCGGCCAAACACGTCGACCCGCGACATCCAGCGGGGATCGAAGGCACGCGTGTGCGCCGCGTCCTCTGTCGCGGCCCGAGCACGCGAGGCGGGGGAAGGAGGTGCGAGGAGGGCGGGCGGAGGGGTGAAAGTGCGCGGCGTGCGGGATGAGAGAGAGTCATAAAATCGAGCGAAGTGAACGCCAGGAGGGAGACACTGAGTGATGTCGGTGACAGCCGGCTGCCTCTCTGCCCTCCCCCCTCCTCATCCTCCTCCTCCGCCGCCTCCTCCTGTCGCTATTACTCACCCAACGCCGAATACCATTCAAAGTTCGAAACCGCACGTTCGCGACCCAATTCCTCGCGTGGAGTCAGCTGTTCGTTCGGTTCATTCAAAGCTCGATCGACCGCCGCCCGCCGGCTGGCCGCTCCGCGGCCGGACGCGTTGAATTAATAACGAACAGGGGTGAGAGAAAAAAAACCCAAGGGTCAAACGAGACAGCTACCACGCGACGTTTAACGCGACAGAGTCCGGGAGAGGTTTGCGTCCTAGCAGCTCCCCCCTCCCCCGTGGCGAGCAATGAAACGCGGCAACGACGCGGTCAAGTTTTTCTCGAGCCTTTCCGCGCGCATCGGAGGATACACCGAACACGAGAGCCAGCCGTCCGACGGACAGGTCGTGGATCGGACTTTGGCATTCGTCAGGATCATCGGCCACGCGATAGTCCCCACTTCGACGGCGGCGTTTCGGGTCGTTCGAAGTCAGTAAGGGCGTAGTTGGAAGGATAGCCTCCCTGTTTGGCTGTTCCGCGATGGATCGTCCGGATGGTGAGGCGAAATCGAATTCCTTGCCAAGAGCAGCGTTACCCCTCGCGTGGATTCTACTATTTCTGGCGTGATACAGGGCCTCCCGTTTGGCAGATGTTGCACGGAAAATTTTGACACCCGAGCGTCCGAGCTAGTGGCGTCAAGGTACGCGGAAGTCGTCGCCTCGAACACGCGAGGACGGTACGGTCGGAGGGTAGCCCGGAATTGGACAAGGCCCGTAGGTGTAGTACCTATTTAGCGAGACGAACGTCACTATGAGCGGTGGGGTACTCCGTTTCCAACTGATCGCTGAATGGGGCACTGTATCACTTCTCCTCCGGTATCGATTTAACGTTGCATCTTCTCGTTATGCGATTGAAAATTCAACACCGGCGAGGGACAGAGGGTGTGTCGAGTCACAGAACTTTGAAACAGCTGAGTGTCCTACGAGCGATTACCTTGCAGGCTTGCGGTTATTGGCACCTTGCGTGCTAGGATAGAGGTCACTAACACGGGAAAGTCGAGTGGCTGGCCCGAAGTTGACAGTCCACGAAGCGCTAAAAGTACACCCACCGTTCTGAAACACTATGTGCAGGCGTAGAATAGAGACCTAGCAGCGGGAGCCTGAGCGCAAGGCTACAGTGAATCGTGGAAACTCTGATTCCGCAGTTTCCGTTCGACGGAACGCAGAAACGGAACAGCGTATTCTCCGTCTCGACCATACCGCGTTCGTCGGGTTCCTCGACATCGTCTCCGTCGTCGTCGTCGTCGTTGTCCGTCGGCGGTCTCGTTGGTAGTGGTGTAGCGATGGCGGAGAATGCCGTGATTCACGGTCCCTCCGTCGCGGCGCCACGTTCGCGGGTTTGCGGTGGGGATGTGGGCGTGTCCAGGGGGCGCATTGGCCGTGCTCGATGGGCGTGGCCGTGTGCCTCCCACTCCTCGGCGTAGCGCCGCGCTGATTGACAGTTGGCGAACGACTGCGGACGGCGCAGGATCTAAAACCGCGCTAGGCGCTGCTCTCCACGCTCGCTCGCTCCGCTCTTCTCTCTTGCCCGTGCGCGCGGCTCCGAAATACCCTTGGTGCTTTTTCGTGGGGGAAAGAGAACTCGAAACACCACGCAGATCCCCGTGGCTGGCTTCGCCCGCGCCCGCGCCCGCGACATCTACACACACTCGCGCCGCCGACCGACCTTCCACCTTCTGTCCGTCGGAGTTACGAGTGGCACACGCAGTAGTAGTCACACGGGGTTAGGGAGGAGGGTCCTCGCCCGCCGTCTCGCGGACAGCTCTCTCGCGCGCGCCTTGCGTTCTCCTCTCTTCTCTTCTCTCCTCTGCGTGACCGTTCGGTTCGGCTCGGTTCGCCCGTCGGGTTCGTCGGGTACACGAGCGCTCGCTCGTACGTTCAGTAATCGCCGCGAGGAGGAACGCGCCTCTTCCCTTCCGACCGCGCACCGCGACTCTCGCTCGTCGACGTGTTTTTTTTCACGGCACGCGGTCTCGGCTCCCATCCCCTGTGTTTTCTCGTGCCCATAGTCATCGTGGTCGCGACGCGAGAACCACCCGGCTGTGCGTGCGGCCTCCCGTCTCTTCGATCATCGTGCAACACGTAACACCGCAAATCTCGCTGCGAGATCCTGCCTCTCTCCGTCGCTCTACCGACACCTCGAATCGTGCCTACCGTCCGGCGTCACCTCGGATTTAAACGCAGTGGACTCTGTTCGTTGTCGTTCTGGTGCGGCCGACGTTAGAACCCGGGGACATACCATCCCCCCTCCCCCGTGCACGCATCGCCCTTCTGTTCAGTGCCGTTACTCCGCGCGGGAAGGCACGCGCGCGCGCGCGCGCCTCGCTCCAACGGCAGCATCGCGAGTGGAAACGAAACTCCCGAGTACGCACGGGCTGCATCCAAGTATGTGAATCGAGTGCTGTTGCTGCTGCTGCTCAGTGACACACGCACCACGCGTCGGGGTGTTTACAAGCGTCGTTCGGTATCTCTGTGTGAAACCAAGTGCGAGCCAGTCGTATATTCCTGCACGAAGTATAGTGGACAGCGGCGACAAGAGCAGCCGGGATTCGTGGCACGAGGAGAAGTATCGTACGTGTTCGCGTCGATGTACGTATGACGTCGTCGGTTAGTAAGCATCGAGCAGAGTGACACGCGATTTGTGTCCGCCGGTGAACGAGTTAATCCGCTGGCAAGCGGGATCTGCTCTTACGCCAAATCAGCCCGAGAGGACAGCTCCGAACATCAGCCGCGCGGAAGGAACGCGACTAACCGCGCCACCAGCAGGCACCAGAGCGATCCGGCGAGATTCACCGAGCAAGCGATCTAACATGCCGCGGCAGTGACACTCTGGCAGTCTGGCCAGCGGTACTTCCGGCGGTGCGACCGCGACGATGAGGAAGCACGCGTGTCCGGCCGTAGCCGTGGTCCTCCAGCAGCGTGAAAGCGCGCGTGCCGAGCTCTGCTGACGCTCGCCCCGCGACACTATTCGCCGTGAACAGCGTCACGTCGCCGGTCCACTCGCCTCCATCCGTCGTGGGGATCGTCGAGGGCCGACGGAGCTAGCGCGCAGCGCAGTTCTTGACGGACGGGGCCAGGCCCAGCCACCGTCGTTCGTATCGCGAGCCGTCGAGCCAGCGCGACCACGACGACGACGACGACGGCCACCGCGACGACGCCCGGGTCCACGCACCCCGCGACAACCTGCCGACGGCCGGCGCAGCATCGCCTCCAGCCGGATCCCCGGGCCCGGCCAGTAATACACGAGTGCTGAAGGAACGTGAAACCGGCAGAGAAACGAGAAAGTGAAAAAAGAAAAAAAAAAAGAAAAAGGAAAACGGTGCGCGTGTGCGCGCGTGTGTGTGTGAAGTGTTCGAGGTTACTTGCTTATACTGTGGGAAAATACAGCCGCTACGGTGGCTCAGCACGCAGAGTTCCCCGGCGCGGCCAGGGCGTTCATGGCGCAGCCAAGGGTACGTCTCTTTATCATCTCTCTCGTCTCTAAGAAAGCCAGTTCCCCTCGGCTCCCCTGTCAACGTTCCGCCCTGCCAGGAGAACGAAAGCGGCTTCGAGCGTTTCGACCTTTGCCCCCGCGAGCTGAACGGGTCGACAAGTACATGCCGGATAACGCGAAGCTCGAGGGCCTAGCGCGCCCCGTCGGCTAGGCGAGCATCGGTGTTGCTACACAGGGCTTTCGGCGCGTAGAAGTAGCTCCCCCAATTGTCCGAGTGCCTAGGGTAGAATTCGAGGCTTTTCTCGTGGGAATCGCGACGGTGATCCCGAAAGTGTGTCGAAGGCCTCCGACGGAAGTGTTGGGACGGAGTAGATAGAGCTCGAAACGAGGAGTCAGTGTATCGACGTGGCGTGGGTATAGGGCCTCTCGGCTCAGTGTCCAACGATTCGTACACACAGAGGCAGTTGAACCGGAGTCCGCATTGTTTACGCCGGATTTCGGTGTAATCGAGTAACTTTGACCGCAGCCATAGAATATTCTGTTTGCACGGTGGCTCGTAAGCCGATTCGTAAACTTTTCTATCCAATCTGCATTTCGATAGCCCATGTATTCTTTCATTTCATCGATAACTCAGGTGTTTCTCGATTACGTCCTTCGAGTCTCCGATGCTTCTCGTTAAAAACATTTAGCAGACAGAACTTGCATCTTCCGAATAGCCGTGACAGTGTAGTTTCCCTCCAACGTTTTAGGATAAGGGAAGCCAGATGTCAGATATGAAAAACTCAAACAAAGAGCGAGACGATAGATTTCACAATTAATTATTCCCGACGTTATACGAGCAGACCCGCGAAGTACCGTGCATTTTTACCAGTGATTAATATGAAACAAGATTGGATTCCTGGTCTTACACGCGATGATGGATCGGAGTCGTGAACCGGCGCGTACGTAACAGTAAAGCGTTAACGAAATCTAGATGTCCGTAAAGTTCTCGAGAATATGTAGCGTCCTAGAAAATCTGTCGTTTCCTCGATAAATCGTTGCGAGTCGGGGTACGTAGAATGTCGTCGCTCAGGGATTCGGCGATGATTTATTATCTCGGAGAAGTGCTCGAGTTGGACAACCTGAAATTATCGTTTTACGTGAATATCGTGCCTGCACAGATTGGCGTGTCCCATCGAATCGATACCGCTAGAGAGAGAGTGTGTGCACGCTGCCCGCAGATACTGCTGTTCGAGGAATTCATTACGATTCTCGTCATCGACGGGCATTCTGTTCACGCGAGCTTCGCTCGATTCCGCATCAACGGTTGCACGAACTTTTTATTGCGTTTGTCATTGGCCGGTTGGTCGGAAAAAAAGTGGAGTCGGGTGTGCAGAGGTCGTTCCGAGGCAGAGCCTCGTCTCAGCTGTCCGTCGGACAGTGACGTGCCACCGAATGCAATATCTTTCCGCTCCCAGCGTGTATCCTTCAGCTTGACGAATATTTTCAAACACGAAATTAGATTCCACGTGGAGTGTCGAGGCTTGAGATATTTCGCGAGCCTCTGACTTTGAAATAAAAAGATTGTAGGTAGAAAAATAACCGCTGGCACAGTGAATAAAACACTTAAATCCTCGTTGTGCTTCTATTCCCCCAAGCGTAGCGCACGAAAATAGCTGTCATATTTTCAGAAAAATTGTTCGCAAACTGTTGGCGATTTAGATCGCTGGACGACCGATCTATTTACTCCCCAATTTCAATTTTCCAAAGTGTTGCAAACTAAAATACATTTACTCCACAAATGGTGTGCCCATACCTTGCAGCGAAACTCATCGAATTCTGTGTCAATTGTGCCATCGATCGATCCCAGTGAGTCATGGTTCCGTCCAAGAACATGATGCCTGCGGAATTACATAGTTTCGAGCGTAATTGGATCGTCTGCGGCGTTTTTCGAATTCCAGCTACGTTCACGCGTTTATCGACCCCTCGACTGAGTGAAAATGGTATCGGCGCCGATAAAGAGCTTCACGAGATCACTGATAACCAGCGATCGCTCGCGTGATTTTCGAGTGACGGAACCCGTTCCACGCGACGATACGCATTCTACCGACGGGTTCCTCGTCGATGTTCTATCTCGACAAAACGTTTCCGTCGACTTCTGAATGGGTCGACGGTGGACCGCTTATCGGACCCTCGAAATTTCCCCGTTATCACCGGTGCGCCTGGCAATTTCCCCCTTTCGCGCGCGCTTTTCTGGGAAACTCCGTCGCCATCCCGCGCCAATCCAGCTCGACACGCGACGGCCCCGAGATGGATCTAGGGGATCGCGCCAGGTTGAGTGATCAGTGAATCTTAATAGAAGGGAAATTGACAGGCACGGCGAAGTGTAACAGCAAAATTTCGGTCGTTAGTAGAGGAAGCGTTTGATTTTTCGGGAACTCGCGGTGTAATTTAAGATTCTCATAGCTCATCTTCCTCCTCTCTTGGCTCACCTTCAAAAGCCCGTGCTTAATATATAATACGAAATTTGATGTCGAATCAGTCATCCGCAACATCTTCAATTTTATCCACGTTCAATCTCTCGGCCGATCATATTCGGCATTCCATCCTTGAGAATTTCCTCCTGCTAGAGTGGACCGAACACAGCGATCTTTCATCTCGCGAACGGTCGCTGTAAAAAGAAAAGGCGTCCGTCTGAAAAAGAAACGCGAATCTCGCCTTCGGCTACGCGATAGCAGCGTGGAAGCGCCGAGGGGATTTCGTTGCGTTTAATTGCGAGCCAGAGCAGCGCGAGAGTAATAAGAGCCGCGAATTGACTGGTCGCTCCGAATGGCACGGTGCGTCGACGTTTCTTCTCAATCGGCTCGCGCCGACGGGGTAGGACGCGCCTTTTACCCCTCAGTTTCTCTTACTTTCGAGCACGCACTCGCGAAATTACCGAAGGAACACGCGTGCCCCGGCGGCGACGCGTTTCCGCGCGAGAATTTCGTCCCGTTCCACGTAACGCGAAAACGTAATTCGCGTGACGCGCGAATCCATCGGACCCGCGCTCCGCCGTATTCGGAATCCGCCGTGTAATTTTATGGCACCGAGCTTCCTGACACTGCCGCCGCGGCCCCCTGATGGTATTACGCGCGCTTCCACGCAACGGATTTCCCTTTTCTCGCTAAAAACTCGCCTCTACCTCTTCCTCCGTCGACAGGCAAGCGTGTTAACGATATCATCCTGGCCATTTTTCGCCCCCATCTTTCTCTACGGGTCTTTACGAAAGAACGAAAGTGTAGAGCCGCCAGGATTGAAAATTCCTCGGCTGGGCGAGTAGCGTGAATTTTTGTCCAGGCTGCGCCACGAAACGCGGCGTGATTATGTATTTATGGGTATATCCATCAATCACTTTCGCTCTCCCGATCGCCGCGGATATCGGCCTTTAGCCTGTGGATTAAAGTCGTATCGATTTCTCGTCGTTCCGCTCCCCTCCCCGCCAAATGAGACGATCCTTTTTTTTCCTTCTCGCCTTTCGGAGGGAGGAAGGGATCCTTGGTAACGGTACATTATCGAGCCGAGAGGAACGATTGCGTGGGTCGAATTTCATTTGATCGAGACGCTGTGGCGAGTGTTCTGGTTGTCGTTTCTAGTATCGAGAATTATCGAAGGAACTGCGGTCAGATGGTACTGTGCAATTCACCTACTGCTTAGTACCCACAGCTTTCGTGTTCGCGCGACTCGCGAAGTTTGACGAGCACGCTCGAAAGGAGCACGGGTGCTTCGTTCTGTGTCGCTGTATCGTCGAGCGATTCCAGCCCTAAAATCGACGAGCCGGTCGAAAAAGAGCGGACGATAATTCGACCGTTGCGCGCGATGCGTCCTCGAGATAGTCGAGATGCACATGGCGGTGTGCCCTGGGTGCATGCGTGTACGGTCCCAATGTTTTCCAAATGTCGACATCAATCAGAGAGTAACGAACAGTCGCCTGGCTCTTTCTCTCTCCTCCTCCCAGGCTCCCCTTCTTTCTCCGTCCCGGAATCTCAGCCATGCTTCAGCGTGCCTAAGCGACCTCAAGCCCCATTCGCGACTGGTTTTTCTGTATAAATTTCCGGCTGCGTGCACCGATTAATAATCGATTACCGCGGTGCGCTTCGTCTTCAGTCGGCATCGACTCGAACAAATTGACGGCGGCTATCCCGAAATCCATCGTTCCGCGATAATCGAGGGAAGGTGGGGACGCGTTTCGTTTCCTCCGGAGATCCGACAAAGCGGGGGTTAACGATCAAGCGTGTATTTCTATTGGTGCTTGAACTTGCATCGGAACTACCTGACGTTAATTTCTCTACGCCGTAAATAGGATGTTAGTAATGCAATTAGTGACACGTGCAAAAACTCATCTAGACAATAGCGAATGGGTAAGGCTCAGCATTAATTGCCGCCATAAAAGTCCGAAGCGCATAATCTCATTAATAAAATAGCGTTACTCCGAGGCAAGATGTATTTACAAAGTGAAAGTGGCCCGTTCCCCTTGCTTGCCCTACGAAAACCATTCACGGCCACTCGACTGTTCGTTTTTGCCCCCGGTTACAAAGATGACGTTCGAACGAGGCGTCACTTGGACAGTATTTTCGCAGATTCCCCTCGTTGCGCGTTGATTCGCTCGGAGACCGGCAGTCGTAACAGGGCGGTACGGCTTGGTTATTTCTTCCCGGCGCGTTCCACGATCTTGAAATTGATTTCGACGGCGAAGGTGAATCCTTGAAACGAGAGGGAAAGATGGATCGCCATGGAGTTTATCGGTGTTTACCTCGTCGACCCGAAAAGTTCGCCGACGGCGGCCTCCTCGATCGCCGGTTAATTTTCTCGGCCCTCGCGGTGATCCAGCCGCTCCTCGATAGATTTTCGTCGATTTATACTTGCTGGAGGGGCGTGATCGATCCCGAGCGCATTGATTGAGAAAGGGAATACGCGTCTTCCGCGTGCGTGCGTCCCCTTCGGCTGCCTTTCTTCCTCCCGGTGATTTATACCGCGCCGTTTAAGCACACTCGCCTTGACCTATCCGCTTGTAAATGAGCCCAGGTTCCACGGCCTGGAGCACGCGGGGATCCTCTCCGGTCGATCCGATCGATCGTCGATCGTCGATCGTATTCGCGCCGGCACGGTCCCGGGGAATCGGCCGGAATTCGCGTCTCGTCCGCGCGAATTATTACACGTACGTCTGCCTTTAATTGCGTTATGAATATTTCATCGTGCAGGTAGTCGCGCACCGTAGAAATTTATGCCAAATAATTTAGCCGGAGCAACGTCGTTTGTGTCGTGTAACTACACAGCCTCGCGGTGCTTTAAAGATTCAAAATTGCACGCTGCTAAATTATCTGCAACATTTATAATTACTCGCGAATTAACGCGGCGGAATTCGCGGGCACCAACGATCGCCGATCGCTCTTCCACGGTTACTTCCGGGAACGCACCACTCGCGATTTTGTTATTGCTAGCTTTTTTTTCTCTGCGACTGGGTCAAAGGCTACACGCGCAGAAGGAACGAGAATTTCCAACACGTTCGGAATGCAGTGGAATCTCTGAATAATCCGTAGACGTCGCGTCAGAACGAGCCTTCATGAATATACCGATCCTTAATTTCACCATTTATAGTATAGCGACGATTAAAAGCAACGTGTCAGATACAGACCTCCTTGCTCCTCGAGCGTTCTGCGTCAACTATAATGGAGTCATAACGCGAATTATACCAGGCTGCGCTGGTACGTCTCGGGTGTATTTTTCAGTTAGCCGAATGAAACGGTAAATTCTGTTCTGCGAGTGCTCGGACAGACATCGATACAGAGATTACGGGGAGCATAATTTCCTTCCCCGCGGATCCCAAGGAGCCAGAGATTCATTTACAAAGGGAACGTCTTTACGATAATGCGATGAGATCGGTTCGAAGTATTTACACACGCGCGTACACGCCGATCGATCCGTAACGAGCGAGTCGAAATGGGACATGCACGATTGAGAGCATTTTCCGCGATGTCATCTTGGTTAACGGCTTGTAATTTAGGATTCTCGGCTATCGTGCGCGCTGTGTGCCCGTCCGTCTCGAAAGCCACACGCGTGTCACCCCTCGATAGCTGCGGTTTTTTTTCTACCGTTTCTTCTCTCCCCCCCCACCCTCTTGTTTTTGCCTCCGCGATAAAATTACTGCCTCTCCCGACCCGACGATCCGGCCGCGTAATTAGCGGTAATAATCGGGGTGCCTTCGTTTCCGCGGTACATACCATCGCGACAAGCTGCACGATACGCGACGAGTCAAGGAAATCGTTGCGTTCCCGGCTCGATCCTCGTGATCGATCCCCCCGGTACGTCGCTCCGGGACATTTATTCGCGTCCCGCCGATACACCGAGGAATCTGCTCCTCAACGTGCTCTGCTCGCCCACCGTGCATTTGCATTCCTCCGTCTCTGCGAAATTTCTCCACGATATTCCACGATTCCCTCCTTCCACTTTTTACTACCGGGAAATAATTAGCGTGACGCTTTTCGCGAAAGCCTCGATCGATTTTATTTTTTTTAGAGGGATCACTTTTGGGACCTTTGAGGAAGAATAGAGTGCAATTACTAAATAGTTACAATTTATGTACCGAGAATCTCTGAGTAGTTAATTCGACCCCGGTGATCTCGGTCATCCGTAAAGATTAAGTAGCAAGATTCCCCATGATCTTATGACATTTATCTATATTCCATACGCAACACCGATCTCGACTAAAGGCCCGTCGGAATCGTTCCGCGTACATACATACCTACCTACGATCGTGCTTACTTCGTAGCTCCACGCCGTGTCACCTGTCCATCGTTCCGCGAACTTCGCTGCAATATTCAACTCGCCGGTTAACCCCGGGAAAGAAGCAGACCGCCGGCGAACATTACGCGGGAAGTTTCTCTCTAAATGTGGTCGCGCGCCCCCGGTGCATTTTTCCGCATGAAAATCGTCTACATCCGCGTGGAACGGTGGGACATTCCGCAGCTACGGCACTCGGAACAAGGACAGTTTGCGGACCCTCTAGTTTTAATTCTTCGGCGCGGTGAAATCGATGCGGATCTTGCGCTCTTCCCACGAGCGTCGGAGCAGCCGCGCAGTGGGACGACGCTTATCCAGCAGTGTCAAAACAAAACGTAGCGCCTAATCGAGACCGCGAGAAGCTGTTACCAATGATCGGGTGCGACCGTCATCTGCCGATGCACCTGCGCGAGCTTGTTTTAAACTTGACGCAGAAGCGGCAGCAGCTCCGCGACTAATTACCACCGATTAATAATTGCTCGGAGCGCCGAGCACGCTGGTCTAACGAATCAAAGGGCAACGATTACTTAACGCGATCACAAATTGCCCCCGCTGTCGATAGTTCGGCCGCGGTGCGTCGCGGAACATCTGCCGGCGTTAATTACGGCCCGGCAACGCCGGATCGATAATTCGTACTAATTTTTATCCCCCCGTTTTCTGGTGGTGTTTCAGTATGACGACGGCGCGCTGCACGCGGGCTACCTCGAGGGCGGAGGTGGCGGCGGTGGCGCAGGACTGTACGACCCGCACGGGAGCACCCGGGGTGTACCAGGCCTCCATCACAGTCCGCACCTCGGGGGTATGGGACCGGCTCATCCCCAGTATCCACCGCCCCCGCCGCAGCCACCCCAGCACGTTCTCGCGGCGGCGGCCGCGGCCGCTGCCTCCGCGGTGCCCGATGTCCACAAGCGCGACAAGGACGCGATCTACGGGTAAGTCTCATGCTTTTCAATTTTCACCCTCTTGTTCGTTTACCTGTTCGTTAAACGTCGGCAAGGCACTTCGGTTAGCGGCGTATTCTGCCCGCACGGTAGATTCCAGGCAACAAAGTGGAGGGATAGATTTCTTTTCTCACCTTCGATCGTTTGCTCCGCGCGTTATCGGAGTAATTAAACTTAGTGGGGGCGAGTGACGTAATACGCTCGTAACGAGATTGAAAACAGAATCGGAGATAGATATCGGATTAAACAGAGGGAAAGAAAAGAAGTTTAGATATCCGTAACGTGCTCCCGCTAATATGCCTCGCGGTTTAATCTCGCCGTAACTTTTACACATCGACCGGCACCGCGGTGCGCGGCGTTACAATGGGCTCCGATAAATCGTAATGGCCGAGTGATTTACATGAAAATTCATGACGCGTTACGCGCCTTTATTTCTTTATTACAATCTCCCTCGGACGGTACTCGCGGTCTGTGTACTCTGAACAAGAGTGCGCTCGAGCGGCGCGCGAGTTAAATATTCAGTGTTCGAGTCCTCCGTCGGCACGGGGATATTCTTCTTCCAAAAGTTGCTCGTTGGCGAGGGAAGGGGATGAAATAAATTTCCATCGGCGCTGCACACGTACCTACCTATCCGAGCATCGTGCAACCCCCGAGATGATTCACGACTCGACGCGACTTAGCGCTCGGTCAAATTCACAGCGATTCACCCCCCCCCCTCCCCTCCCTCCCTCCCTCTGTCTCCCGTTTCGTTGCCGTTTCTCCTCGCGCGGGATAAGGTGGCAGACGGCGTTTCTTTCGCGGCCGTTTCAGCTTTCGATCTTTCGCCGCGGCGTGTGACCAGTTCTCCTCGCGCGTCACGCTGCCGCTTTTTGCAGCGTTGTCGCGGGTTCCGAGCGGAATAATATTATCGCGAGGTTAACGCGGTCGATAATCGACACGTTCCTATCGGGCCGTGTTTTTTCCATCGCGTGCGAATAATCGCACCTCGAATTTCGCGACGCGAAATCTTGCCTCTTCGTCAACGGCCACCGATAGTCTCACTTCGCCGCGTCGACTTTGCTCGCGAAGCTATCACCTCGAGACCGTGGGCCGCGGACAGTCGATGCTTGACGCTGGCACGAACTGCGTTTCCTCGTATTGTTTTTCCTGCTCGTCTTCGGGTAGTTGGTTAAAAGGAAAAGATACAGACGATTGTCGATAAGATATCGGTTACTTATCGATTGGTTCTGATTTGTCGATAACGTCACGGAATAAGTGGTATAATGTACCGTGCACGGTAAACTTTCAACGTCATTTTATTGACTCGCGGTCGGGCATGATAGGCATTACAAGCGTATCAGCACGTGTCAGCTACAACTATGATTTTGATAACTATTCGTGGACGATAACGATTGCAGGGTAACCCTCGGTAGCGATCCAGCGCCAAGTCCCATTTCGTTTTTCGGCCACTGTATCCCTCCGCTGTACTTTGCCATCTCCCCGAATTCTGTTCCCCACGGCAGTGAAGAAAAATTCTGAAAATTCCCCTCCCTGTACAAACACAGCCACTCTGCTTCCGTGCATCATAGGCTTTGCTTTCTGCAGCCCAGGACATCATCGACCGTCCACATTCTCCTACATAGGTACTTACATGCTTACACGTTTTCTATCTTCTATATTAGCGCGTCAAGGCAAACTCGTCTTATCGACGAAGTTAATTGCCGATAACGATACCGTCAGCGTCGCCCGTGTCCACGGGTACGCCAAGGAGAAAGCGTGGAAGCGACGAGCGCGCGCGCGCGCGCGCGCCCGCCTAGCCTGCGCCTCGTGCCGCACGCCCTTCGCCGGGCCCCCTGAAACGCGTCAATTGGCCGTTTTACGAGAAGCTGCTCTGGGCCCGTGGTTCCGTGTGATTTATAACCGCGAGATGGCCCGATTTCTGCTGTACGTCCTAGAACGGGAGCCTCGTTATTTCGTGCACCCTGTAATTTGTCCACTCGTCGTGTGCCCCTCGGCCGAGCCCCGAGAGCCCGAGCAGATTCCAGGACTTTCTCGGAAGACGGCCGTGAAGGGGCGTCCATCGGCCCTTCCTCCCGCTGTTGATAAACTCGGCGTGTTTGCCGAACGATCGCGCGCCGATTGAGTCGTCCAGGTGAAATCGAGCGCCCTGGCCATTTTCCTTGCATCTTCGCCTGCCTCGCCACCGTGCGCCAGCTCGTTCCTATTCGCCGCTGTACCATATTTCCCGTATCTCTGTCAGATGCGAATTTAGAAGATGTTCGTATAATTCCATACACTCTCCTTCGTCGCTTCGAGCGTCCGCGTTTGTCAACTATTCACCGTACGTGGAATAGAATCTTCGAGATACTCGGCTGGCTAGGGCCATCCCAGTGGACCGAGGCTCGCGAGCGAGATCGGTACTTTCGACTGCTACGAACGAAGGGACCAGCGCGGACGGCATTATCGCGGAGAGATTGATGCCCAGGCAGAGTCGTGGTTACCGGGGCGCGGGAGAAAAATACCTCTAAACGAGCGGCGATTCTTGCCGGTTCCACGGGCGATCGCGCGGAAGGGTGTTTACGTAAGCGAGCGGCGGCAGACGTAACGCACAGGCGAATCTGCCAATCACGGGAACCTGGGATCCTTATGCAAGGAGCATGATTGGCCGAGTCATTTATGGATTAGACGTCTTACGCAAATCGCCGTCGAAACGGCCCCGATGCGGGCGCGCGTGTTGACTATCCTCGCGCTCGCCGCTCGCAGGAAGTTCTCCTCGATCGGCCTTCCATACGCGTCTCTGTGTATGGAAACACCAGTCGCCTTACGCGTGTGTACGCAGCACAGAGCTGCTTAATATTCCATTTTTCTGATTGATGATAATTAGTGCATTAGAGTGACGTTTCAGCAGATGAGCGGCTAATGAATATTAATGTACTGTTTAATGGAATTGATTGGTGCGCGCCGGCTTGATTACATCATACGGCACGGCTTGCAGCAGTCGGACAGCCACCCGGGAAAACAGGATCCCCCGACGTTTTATTTGGTGGCTGACGGACACGTTTGCGCTCGCCGTTCTCGCTTTGGAGGGTAATTGAGCCGAGCACCGCGAAAGTCTCCATCCCTTTTTTTTCCCCTCGGCTGGAAATCCAGCTAGCTGGAGGAAGTCGTTTCTTGCGAGCAGATCTGCTGAAATGTCAAGGAAATTGGGCGCTACGGGGGAAACCTGTCGAAAACCGTATACTTAAGGTTCTAGGTCCATAACTTTTTAAACTGTGAAACTAATTGGGTAATGAGAACGGTATTTATTACTTGTTTTCATAAACAACAAAAAATTACAAAAATATCATTGAAAAGTCCGAACAGGCTGCTTAATTAAACAATAAAACAAAATCTGTTATCTTTCCAAGATTTTGCACCGATGCAAAGTAAGAACAATGGTATTAAGTTCTATCTGCGACGTAACGAGCCCCCTCGGTACCAAACAACTTTTGCCTCAAACATTTCTTTCTATCTAAAAAATTATAGAAGTTATTCAGGTGGCTAGCCTTAGGTGGCTCATCGTGTATACACAAAAATTCTTTTCAACGTTATTTTCTCCACGTTTCTTTGGTTTGTATTTTTTGTTCGTCAATTTCTGGTTCTCAGTTCTTATGGATTGTTTTGTACTCAGAGTAGGTGTTCCCTTCTTCTTGTCGCTTGAAATGGCGGGGTATTTTTGGCTACAACTAAATATAAAATTGACTCGATAGATATCTTCGTGTAACTTACATTCTAATTACAAAAACACTAAATAAACCCCTTAAAGTCAGTCGAAAATAAGAACAGAGGGCTTAGAAACGGAATAAATTTAATAATTTCCTAGAGCTTACATATTTCGTCACGAATCTCTGTTGATTAACAGTTCGATATAGCGGAAAACAATTGCCAAACGCACGTGGGCTTCTTTCCATTACTTTCAGAAATAAGTATGAATTGTATACGGTTTTGCCCTGGTACGCGGTTTTGTACAGGTTTCCCCTATACCTGCAGCAGTAACGAGTGAATTATTCGCGCAAGATGTACCCGAGTGGGGCGGGGGAGGGGGGCACGGAGTCCTTTGTCGTTCGAATGTCAAGAAAATGGCGCTGGATGGTGAAAGTTCGTCAATATCCGATGGAATAACGTGAGAACGGCTGAAAAACGCGAGTCTAGAAACCGTGAAACCGCGGCTTTCTGGAGACAAGATTGCCGGGCTCCGATGGGATATCACGGGTACCGATCGTCTCATCGATTTCGCACGGTTTTCGACAAACATAATACCCACGTATCGCGATCGATTCTCTGGCGGACACGTTTATCGCTTATTATCGCTGTTGCGCCGGTCCCCGTTGTTTTTATCCGAGCCTCGATAAAATTAACATGCAAAAGCGATATGCACCGTCGGAGCACACTTTCACCGACATCGGTGCCCACCGCTCCGACTTGTCGAGCTTCGCGATGGGAGTTACCGTTCCGTTATTTTAATTCAGAACCGGCGTTAATTAATACGTGTCAATAATCATCCTCTCCGCGACACGGAGGAACGGCTGAAAAAATTTGTTTCTTCAATTTGTACGCTATACTTCAACAGGCTGTAGTCTCATTCCAATTTAAGATACACAACCGTTCACGGAACCGTTCCAACGAGTAGAATAGCTCTAAGAAACGAAACGGTTGAAGCGGATTTTGTAAAAATCTTCCTCGTGCCGATCGATTTTCATAGAACTTCGTAACTAATCGCGTTACGTCGAAATTCGCAATGCTCCCGAAATAGAAAAATCGTCGTTCCTGTATACTAAGTAACTATGTAGGCAATAACTCTTCAATCTGTATCCGCAATCTACTTCGCCTTCGTAAAATTCTAGTGAAATTGCCAGCGCATCTAGCCACCTCCCTGGCCATCGTTAATACTAAAGTAATTATTCCATCTCGTTGGCGGTGTTAATTGCTCTTAAGAAGGCTGTCGAGTGCGCTGAAAGGATCGCGGATGGCGAATGCAGGCCGATCGAGGCGGTCAGTGTATCGTGATTCGCCCGCAAATCGCAGCGTGAAATCGCCGATAGCCCCGTGTAAAAAGGGCCCAGGCTGCTAAGGGCAGAGGGGTTGGAGGGGCGTGGAGTCGAGGGCGGAAACCGCAAAACCGCGAACATCCTCCGCGCGCCGCGCGAAGCGGACAATCATATCATTACCTTCTCCGGTCCCGTCATTCTGACACCTCGTTTCGGCCCGTCATTTGTCATCGACGTTGCACTTTCCTGCACCGCCGGCCGCTTAAGAAACGCGGGCTTTCAGCGCGCCCCATTCGTATAACCACCACTCGTTGCTCGCGGTTTTCCTGATTGCACCAAAAGGCCAACTTGAGTCGAGCGGTCGCGGAGGGCCCTGATAAATTTTCGTGGAATGGGTTTCGCTCTGTTCCCCACGCATACCGGAATTACCTTAACGACACACGGAACGGAGATTTTGGAAAAGAGATTTCAATGTGGCGGAGAGAGCCGAAGGAAACTCGGGGTGCCGTGAAGAAAACGGGGCTCGGAACGGGGCACGGTGGTGTTCGATGGTTGGATAAAGTAGGAGGGGAAGAAGTAGGAGGGCAAGAGGGCAAGGGGACTTTTTGTCGGCGTTGGCCAGGCCGACTCGGTTCGGTTCGGTTCGCAAGAGTCGTTGCTCGCGGCGGCCACGTCAATTTGTCGAAATTCGTTCCGAATCGTTTTATGTCCGCCACTCCGCGAGACGCGACCCGCTACCATGCGTACACAATGCCTCCACCCTACGGTGCTACCACACATCCCCGGGTCCCGTTCCCGAACCGTTCCTTCGACGATTCGTCTCGAGACCTCTGAGGACGCATAAAAATTTCTTTCTCGACCGAGGTGCCATTTTCGAGCCGCTCCTTTTTGGCCCTGTTCGCGGCGGCACCGAGAAATCGCTCGTCCCTCGCCGCCGGAATCGTTTTCATTCAGGATTTACTTCGTTCCTCGTCGCTTCGTTATTAACGGCCTTTATGAGAAACTGACAAGTAGGAGGAACGGCTACAAGTGATTCCATGTAACAGGTTTTGTCACCGAACAAGAGCTACGGTTTATTTATCCTCACTACTGATAATCGTAATGGGAATTCGACGGTATCTTGCACTCGTAAGATACTGCGGGAAAAAGAAGTTTAATCGCTCAAGGAGAAGGAACGAAGCCCGGGCAGCGGGCCTTCGTGCAAAGAGCTCCGAATGGGGGACACCGTCTATTAGCATAAACTGCGCGGATTTCAATTAGTGGGAATCGTACAGCTCGGGCGACACTTTTTATTTCTTCACTTCGGTATCAAGTGACTTATCGTATCGAGTGGACGGGGACACGTGAATTATTACACGCGTTCCTTTCCTTTTTCGAGCGCCTCGGTCGACTCGTACACCTACTTTAAATCACGAGCGTTAGTCCCCGCGGTTGCAGGCGTAGCTGCACCAGCATCGGCTAATCTTATCTTATCCGGTGATCCTCCTAATGCCGTGGTAACCGTGGCCCGTGTGTAACACGCGCTGGTTCGCCCACGAGAATACCGTGAAAATATATATCCTCCTCTTATTGACAAAATTGTCTGAAAAAATCGTAGAATTCTTGCCGGCGATTCGCTGTGAAACTAAACGATACAATTATCGCTGGGAGCAGAGCGTCCTCGCGGAATAATCGTCGCCGCGACATCGCTAAAACACTCTCATTGATTGCTTTCCTTCTTCACGCGACGGTATTGTTAATTTCCCACGGGACAATTGCTCCATTAGAAAATCGTTGCCGGGGCGAACAGCGGGTATCGCGAGCGAGAGGGAGAGAGAGAGAGAGAGAGAGGAAAAAAGCGACAGCTCGAATTTGGCGCGACGAACGAGCGTAACAGTTGATGGACGGATCAGAGCTGACAAGAACGCGGGTCGATCGGTTGCCGTCGGAGCGCGAAAGGTCCGTTTCACGATCAACAGCCACCAGAAGCGTTCGTTGCCTTTCGATTGAGCCGCTTCACGCTGAATTTCGCTTCTTCTGACACCGCCGGTGCGCGTTAATTGCGTCCTCGTAGCCGTAACTGGCTACCATGCTTCGAGATAACGGGGCAACATCGTTAGCTACAGAACGAAAGAATCTTTTCATCGTATTTACATCGGGAGGGCGCTGAAAGAATTCCCTCGGACCTGTCCTACGATCACCGTGCGATTAAAGAGCTTAGAATCCTCGGCCGAGAGCCGCTCACGTACGGCCAGCTACGCGAAATAATCTGTTCTCCCCGCAGAGCGTGGATGCGACGCGGTTTTTATTCCACGAACGCGCGCCATCGTCGACAGCTTTGCGTGGAACGTTATTTTCGCGTCGCGAGCCGTTATCCGCGTTTCGCCTCTTGTCTTTTAATCGTGTTTCAATCAACGATATCGCCGCGCGGATCGAAAGATTAATTTGTTGCACGGCAGAGATACCGTTGCCGTTCTCGGTCCCAAAGGGAACGGTCGGAAATAAATTGCCGACAGCGGGAAATGAGACGGGGCCCCGTGTCGCCCGATCGTTAAGTTAATTTCAAGTTAATTAACATGCCGATGGCGGCTGCTACGCCGTACCTACTCTCTTGTTTGCTCGGCGAGAGGAGCAATACCGCTTTCGGTTACCTGCCTACGCCTTTATCTCTTACACCGTGGCTTTCTCCTCTGTTACAGACACCCCCTGTTCCCGCTTCTCGCGCTAATCTTCGAGAAGTGCGAGCTGGCGACGTGTACGCCGCGTGAACCAGGCGTCGCGGGTGGTGACGTGTGCTCGTCAGAGAGCTTCAACGAGGACATCGCTGTCTTCTCCAAACAGGTAAGAGTACGGCCGTCTTTCATCGTTAATTCATTGAACCACGGGGGGGGGGGGGGGCTTGGCGGATGCTAGAAGCCTCAACTGGGTAGAATTCGAGGCAAAACAGTATTATATTTCATCCCAGGCTAACTTCGATTACTCCGTTCGCGTGACGAGGGAGTATTTTAATTATCAAGCGGCGTGTACATACTGCTACGATGAGCGTGCAAGTGTAGCAGGGTAATTCAAGTGGCGGTTCATGCCTGCGGCAAGCTTTCGACGTTATGCACCGTCGCAATCGTGGCGACCGACTCCGAGAAACGGAGGCCCTCTCCATTATGCCCCTCTTTCCTAGAGAAGCGAAAAGAGAGCAGGTAACGGGTCACAAAAGGATCCCGCGGTTTCCCTAATTCCAGCCGCTGCGTTGTCGCGCTAGCGTTTCGTGAGGGAATGTCGGTGAGGCCCCAGGGGCCCGCGCGTGATTTCGAGCATGCACCGCATGAGTCACCCACCACTCCGTCGACGCGTCCGTTTTCTGTAGCTCCGTGGACGGGACGTCGAATTCGTGGACGCGACGCGCTCCGGGCCCGATGCTGCTCCCTCGTGGGACTTGGCGCAGCAGGAATGTCGATGGCTAGGGGAATAGCGGACGACGGCTATCCTAGAAGGGAAAGATCGTTCGGGGCCCGTGTTCTGGAAGGATACGCGAGCACCGAGCCGGAAGAGGACCCCGTGCTCGCGTTGTTCCCGCGGCGGGTCCCCCCTTTCCACGTTTCTCTTTTCCTCTTTCACCTCTCGTTCCGGTAACTCACCGGAGGCGAGTCCTCCCAAGGACACGCGTAGGTAACCGGAGAGCCTATACGCGGGCCCGTGTGCCGCGAAACGATTTCGGCCTTTTAAAGAACACACCGTTTCGCCGTCTACATTCCACGGCCACGCCCGTAGTGGATCGTTTCGAGAGCACGTCCCAGGTACCTATACGCCGGCGACCGTATTTCCGCGTACCTTCCACCGAACGCGATCGATTCGTCTCTCGAGCGGAATGGTCGATCCTCTTCGCGGTGAGAAAGAGCTAACGAATGGATTGCTTGGGGCCACCCTCGGATTCCCTTCAAACGTCGCGTACGATTGATGCATTGAATTAATATAAAGCCGGTAAAATCGGCTCGGTGAACGTCGATGGGAACGGCCCGGCAGTTTTGCCCCTAGAAACAACAGCACGGAGGCGATTGAGTCGACTCGACAGTACGGACGATAAAAATGTTGCCTTGGCGGTTCTATGGGCCCGCTAGTCGATGCAAACGAATGCAGCACATTTAGATTGAGGGCTATCGGCGCCTAGGTATATCGTGGAGTTGAGATAGCCGTACTGCTCGCCGGTTATCTTTGCATAATATTGCGCTCCTAGCGTCACCGAGGTGCCTCGCGGCTCTTTCTGGCCCGCGAGCTAATTGTTGTGGTAGAATTTATTTAGTACAGGGCAGTTCGGTGCCTCTCTGACATCAACATCGTTCGAAATTCAACGGATCCGTAATATCTAAATATAGAGGCGTCGGTAACACAGTAGCAACCGGCTCGGGCGACGCTATGCCAAGATAACGATAAGAGCTAAGCCTTGGACCGCGAGGTGGGATAAGGTGCGCTGGGTAGACCGGGTCTTAATTCGATTCCGCTGCCGTGGATTCGACGCGCCACAGAGATTCGGCCAGCCGAGCCGAAATTCCGCATTAGAGTCGTTCTTCCTTTCGGACCAGTAAAATGCGTATAGCGGGCCCCGTTTACAGCAAACTGGCAAACGGCCCAACCCGTGGCCTTGATTCTCTGTCAGATCGTACGTGCCCCGCATGTTCTCGCACTGCCAGGTGAATCGCTTTCGTAAACGAAATGAATATACGAAGAAATAAATGAACCAGAAGATAAACACGCGGGGAATCTCCCGTCGGCCGTGGCTCGATATCAAAATTCATTATTTGCCCCGGGTGAGGCACGTCGCAGGGTAAACGTCTGCCCCCCCCCCCCCCCCCCCTCAACAATTTGTTTATCCGCTCCGGGGGGCCTGAGGATTCCTCGCTTGGAGGCGACCCCCGCGGTACGCGACTCGTCGGCCACGGTAGAAAATTAATTACTTCGATAATGCCGGCGAAATGCGAGGTTTGTTCGAGACGACGATGCAGAGACGCGTCCAGCGGCGAATCGGCATGGACAGAGGAGGGAAGACGCCGCGCAATTTACTGTACGTCGCAGTTGTGATACGCGCGCGGAGAAACGTCGCGAAGCCTTCGGGCATATCCTTCTTTTTGCTTCTTCTAGGCTCGTACCTCTCGTAATCCTATGCGCCTTATTAAGATGCAAATGTCATGTCAATTTCGCAATTCTAACGGACTCTCCGTGAGTGCGCGCTCGCCGGGTTGTCTCTGTCCCTCTCGCGCGGCATGATGTCGACATGCCGCGGATAAGTAATAGAACGGAGCAAACGGCTCGGCAGGAATCACTGGCGGATCCTGGAGGGGAAAGAGGTATCGCCGAGATCGACACTCGTGTCCGCGATCGTGGATCGTTGCGGGAGGGTGTTTCCATAGGATGCCAGTGGCGTCGAGTTGTTTTGGTGAAGGGATGGTTCCGAGGGCACGAACGCGTGCCCTCGTTGGCTGTCGTCGGGGCAAGAAAAGCCGCAGGTTACACCGACGATTATCGGCGCGAATTCGCGCCGGCTCGCTCACTCGCGTCTTTATTTCCCATCGATCTGTCGACACGGTGGTCTGGAGAGCCTGTTCTACAGGATGTTTCAAGAACCTCGGTCGAAGCTTTGCGTTACAAGTTCCGTGCACCGAAACGAAGGGTTTGCCTTCTCGAATATCGCAACGGCGGACGGAGGAATCTACCCGTTACGTCTACAGGCTCTCAGCAGAACTTTTTAAGCATGGAAAATCATTCGACATTTATCCGGGCAGTTGGGACCGATACTAACGACACGGAACGGAGTATAGCTTGGCCAGAAGCAATTGTGACAAGAGGACACCGAGAATTTCGATCCGCAGCCGACAGACTCGTACGAGGCAAAGTGGACTGCTGAGGAACGCGCAGCGTACCCACACAACGGGCACACGTGAACAGATAAGCAGGTGACGATCCTCTTGCAGTGGTTTTCGAGGCGTGTTACCATCGCTGTTCGAAGCCCTGTTACCTACACCCCGTCGCGATGCACTTGGAATTAAGGCTGCGCGCGACAATAGGGCTGCGGGCGCGCGCGCGCTTACGGATTACGTGCCGCATTTTCGTTTCGGTGTTGCGTGCGCGGCAGGCACGGGCGCATGCGCGGTGGCCGGCTAACGCTGTACAGCACACGCGCAATCGTAGTCGTGAGAAGCGGTGAGCCGTGGCTGCTACGCTGGAGCGTCGAAGGGGCACCAACGGGGTGGGGGGGGGTGGGGAGGGGCAGAAGGGGTGGCTTGAAGAGCCGGTGGAGCGCTGCTCATTTTCTGCCATTGTAAATTGATCTATTCAATGGGGCCCCGGCATTATCCCGTGCGGTCCACGCATCGTGTGCCCTATGGAGCCATTGGGGCCTCGATACATTCCACACGCGAGACCGTGCCCCGTCCCAGCGCTCCCTTTTTGCGCGCGCTCGCCAATGGATCGCCGGCTTTTTGGGTCGCTCTCGGGGGCTGCCTGCGACGTAGCAGCGCGGAGCGGCGCCCCGCCGCGCCGCGTTACGCGCGCATTGTTGCGGCCCTTTTTTACCAGATGGATCGGAGCGTCCCAGTTTTCGTGTACCCGGCGCTCCGCTGCGAAAATTTCGCTCTGTGTTCCCGGCGTCCCGGTGCGCCGCCACGCGGTTCGCCGCGTTCAAATTAATCGGCCGCCTCTACCGACGGAGCATCCGACGAGAGCCTCTTTGCGGCCACCCGTCCCGCCAAACTTTTCCGCCACTTTGTCGGCGGTTCTTGCTCGTCCGCGGTCTTGTCGCGTGCAGGCCTGCGCAATTGGAGCACGCCACGTGTTTATCGCTGTTGAAAGTACACGGTCGAAGTCGCTGGGGCTTAAGTGTCTTCGTATCTAACAAGTGACGTACAATTCCCCTAATTCTATCGCGAAAGGTGATAGCCGAGCGCGCGCGATTCCTATACGCGCAAATGCCGCCGATAAAGTGTGAACCGTGATCCTTGTAAAACGCAAAGTAGGTAAGTCTGGAATGGACCCGTAAGCCGCCGGCCCGAGGTGACGTAAGCTCCGTAATAATCGCGGCGCACAGTGGTCGAAAATCGAGAAAACTTGGCCAAAACCCTAATTTCTAAAGTCACCAATTATGGTTTCGGACACTGTCGCCGTTTTCGTCACCTATCTGGCAACTAATAATTACGGACAGTTAGGGGAATGTAGGATTGTTATCATTCGCTACAGCTCATTCCAAAGTTGAGTATCGTCGGAGTGTTATACTCTCAGTGAAATTGCTGGTGCTCTTTGTGACTCTTAAACCTGTACTTAAAACTGGTAGAATAAACATGGATTCAGTAGGTAGTGATAAGTACAGTCGTATAGTTTATTCTGCTATATATTTGATATATGTAGCAATGAGGGGATGGAATTTCAATTAAAAAATTACACCCCCTGACACGATCACTGGTGACATTATATTTAGCTGGAGATAAAGTTTACTTCCGAGCTCATTCCAGCAAAATTTCTTCTTCTGTCATTAAGAGCAATGCTTCAGCTGTTGTGGGGTACAAAAAACGTTTGCCCGTATTTGCCCCTTTTCCAGGAAATCCATTTTATGTTGCACGGTGGTAGTTTTGACTTAGCATTCGAAATCAGCGACCTCGAGAACCTTAGTATAGGGGAGAGTCGTGCAGTACCGACCGCTCTAAGTTTCTTTGTTATATCTTGGGGCAGAGTCGATAAAAATCAGAAATTCAAAAACGTGCTTGTAGTATAGATAGAACCTAGTGAAAGGAGGGAAATTATTTTTGTGAAATTTAATAATAAGAATTGATAATTCGCAAAAGTAAAAAAGTTGTAATTTCTAGGAAACGAAAAATTGTCGTCCAGTACCGACCACCTATTGAATTAGTAGATTTTTAGGTCTAAATGATTAACAGTGTTAATAAAAAGACATTTAATTAGTACAATACAAGATTTTTTCAAATTTTATTTGTACAAACTCGCAAGTAAAATAATTAATATTCTCCTGATCTGTGCATTCGACGTGTGCCCAATCGTCACATTCGGTACACCGCACCCAATCTTTGTCAAATGATTCCTTGCAAACAGAGACGGGCAAAATTTTTATTCAAATAAAACTTCTAATAAGGAATAAAAAAAATTAACTTTATTCGTTTAATAAAAAAATTAACTTTGTTCGTCGAATAAATTTTCATCGAATAAAAAAATTAACTTTATTCGTCGAATAATCTAAAGTTGAAGTAACTTTTATTTGATCCTTATTTACATAATTTTTTATTTAGTTAAACTTCTTCATTAAATCCTAGCTTCCTGTTTGTTAGTTTATCATACCTATCCTTATTTACTTTATTTTTCTGCAGGAAAAGGTAGAAGGAAGGCTAAACGAACATCTTATAAATTAATCTGAGTTGCTAACAAATTGAACTTACCGATAAGGAAAATTTGGTCTCTACTGGTTGACAGAGTCTGTTGGTCGGTACTGCACGACAATCGGATGGTCGGTACTGTACGACAAACACGGGGAAACATTTTAGATCATGGTATACTATGTACAAAAAAATATTGCAAAGCTAGGACGTTTTATTAAACTTAATAGACTAGAGATAGTACACATAATAGGACAAAATAATCATTTACTTACACGAGAAACAAAAGATCAGCTTTAAAAAATAACTTTTAACCCACTGAATATCAACGTATACGTTTCATGCCTCAGAACATCGAGAGGAATGTAGTAAACAGTGTGGCCCCTAAATGGGTTATAGAGAATTGTGATTTTCATTGTTTAATTCAAATAAAGTGCTAATATCTGGTCGAAGAAGCCAGAACTAGCTTTGCTCGGTGCTGCACGACTCTCCCCTACTTATTTTTGTAGAAATCAAAGGCCACCTTCGTGTTTTGGCCAGGTTTCCACGGTTTTCGACCACTGTGTGCCGCCAGAAACGATCGCGGAGCCGCGAACGGAGCGTAGGTCGCGTCCGAGATTGCCAAAACGATGTGCCACGTGGGCGTGATAGCCCTCGAGATGTTAGGACGACGGAATCGCGACGGTCTGGCCGGTGGCAGGCTGGGAAAGGAAACGGGCTAGGAGCCGGCCGCGCAAGGACCCGTTGGGATTTATTGGTGCAATTAGAATGCACCTCCGGGGGCATTAAACCCTTGTAAAACGTTGGCCCCCGCACTGACAGCCTGACTAATGCGGCCGCGAGACGTGGCGCGTCCTTCGCGCGCGCTACCTGCTTTTCCACCTCGTGGGTGCGGATACCGTTGCCTATGAATTCACGCGTTCTGCCCGCTTCTACCTGGCCGAGCAGGGACACACGGGAGAGACGACGCGCACAGGAAGCTCCCGTAGATCGTTGGAATCAGTGCCCGAGGGGATCGCGAACAACTTGTTGAAAGAAGATAGGTGCGGCAGCCGGTAGAAAGCTGTTTACGCGAACGATTTTTAACGATTCGTGGGCCCGATAACGAGACAGTAGGCGAGCCCCTCGCAGCCTTCTGCCTTGCTCCCTGGCCACGGGGGAAAGTGCAAACAAGCGCGTTGCTGGATTATCATAATCGCGATAACGATACCCGCGACGTCTCTTTTGTCGGACGGTGATCGCGAGCCGTGCCAGAACAGCGGCTACTTATCTCCGTGCTACCGGTTTTTACCCCGGCGGAAGTTCACTGGATCGCTCGACACCCGCGCCGCGATCCCACGGAAAAAGTTTAATAGACCGGCGGTTTATTGGCCGGTTTATTGTACGCTTACGAATCGATGCGATTAAATGCGATTACACAGAATTCCGCCGTGCCAGCGGCAGGTTGAACGATCCTGGACGCGATACCGGCCTATCGATACTTTGCGAACGGCCGATTCGGAGGTAATTAACGAAACGAAGCTCGCGCGAGGAAGCTGCCAGCTAGATTCAGCTCCAAGCTTGTCCTGCAGCGCGCTTCCGTTGGACCGGTTTCGGGACGTTCCTCCTGCCGATGTCGTCAAAGTATTGTCTGCATCGTTGACCTCTTAGGGCTTCCAGCGGCCTCCAAGGCCCGTACGTGTGTGCAGGCTATCACCTGGCTCTCCCCCAGGCTATTCTAATCGGGCGATCGTTTAATCGTTATCTCTCCAAGCCAAACACGCACTTTTGTCGTTATAGACGAGTACGTTGGGTCACTGTTCAGTTATTACTACTTCCTAGTGAGAACTTCCCTTCAACCTTGCAGCGCGATATATAATTTCCTGCTCCCGAGCGTCATTTGCGACTTGCAAAGGACTACCGGGACCTCCTCTCTTCCTCAGAGCCGAAAGCATCGGGAACCGTGCCTTCCACGTTCCAGCTTGGCAATTACGGGGCCGTTTCTTCTCTGCCATAAAGTAGATTTCGTTTTACAATCCCCCCGAATCGTGCTCGTCGGATTAACTCCGTCGACTCGCGCGTTCTTCAGGCCCGTCGCACCTCCACGGGGGCAACTTTCGTCAAGGTTTACGATCCTACCGTTGGCCAGGTCACTGGGAACGATCCCCCCCCCCGAAGTCGGGGTCCCCGGGGAAAGTCAACGAGCCTGCAAGTTCCCGTTCAAATCGTTCGGAACCCATGAATAACGTCGTTGCCCCAAGGTGGTCGCTGGTTCGACAGACACTGTTGCGCCGTTTTACTGCGTCCCCGTGCTTTCCACGCGGACTTCGGGCCCAGACGGCAGAGAGCACCGTATTCCACGGGACGATCGAGGCTTTTAAACGAAGGGGCTGTAAAGTTCACGCGGGACGCAATTCGTTTTACTACTCCGGAGACAATCGCTCTCGCCCCTTGTCCAACGACCCCTGCCGTCGTTCCTCGCCGCGACCAACGTTTCATTTTCCATCCTCCCGGGCAATTATTTATTTATTTATTTAATTATTTATTAAACGGGTCAGCCCCAATATTAAACGCAAGGTAATAAAAAACACAGTGACGCACAGAACGCGATACGCAAAGCAAAGACGAATACATAAATGCCTGACAGCAGTAACCAATTACATTTTATGGCAAGGACGTGCGAAATGAGGAAATAACAGGCCGCTTAAAGGTGTCGATAGAGGATCCAAAGAAGTTAATATGGTATAATAATATAATATATATTCAAATGAGTGGATATTTGTTCTACGGGCTTTGACAGAAAATAGCGGAGTATGCCGCAACGGCCGGCTAGAAGCATAAAAATTAATTAACCCCAGAAGTTGGGGGAAAATAACTTGGGCCATTGAGAGCCCTAAACAGGAAGGTGAAATCGGCTAGCCGAAGGCGTCGATGCATCGTCATTATATCATTCCATCGGAATTATATAATTCCTGGCCGACGTTGGCTGAAGCGGTGCGGTGGCTACAGATCGAGGGATACAGAATATAGAAGTTTTCGGCGGGCCAGAGGCGAAGCCGATGGCTGAAGCAACATCGGCGCAGAGGCCAGCTGCTCCGTATATCTCTCGGCAGGATCGTCGCACCACCGCTATGAACTCCGACGGGCGCCAGGGTGAGCAGACGCGTGCCCGGAACGAGAGAGCATTCTCTAAATATTATCGCACAATATTTTTATCTCGGCCTGGATAAGTTATACGACTAGGGCCGGCCGCGGAATCCCGAAGCGGCGTTTCGCCCCGCGTATCGATATTTATTTTCCTCCGGGAGCTGTGCCTCGCTGCGAGGCCGCTCCTCCGCCGTGAACTTAAATTATTAGCTGGATATCTCGTTTATAATTTCGCGGAATGTATCGGAATCCCGGCGCGGTGCCCCCGGAAGAGGCCCGAGGGAGGGGGCTGGGGGGGGGGGGGGGCCGCGCCGCGAAGCAGATGTATTTTCGGTTTCATTCACGCCGCGCCGCGCCAGAAATATGGACGGTCTCCTCGAATATTTAACGGCGCGGAACAGTGTCTCGTTAATGGCACGCTCGCATTGCTTTATGCATATGCATGGGCTCGATTAGCTGTCACTCCCGGTGCCCCCGTCCTGTCCGCCTAATCGCGGCACGACACAACCGTTCGAACCATTCCGCAGATAGAGGAGGCTAGAAGCTTTCACCTGGGCACCGTTTCTCGGCTTGCCTACGGAAACGATTACGGCCCCCCAAACCGGTAGACCTGCCCCGGCGATTTTTCGCCGATCCACCGCGCGCGGCTACTTTTTTTATCGCCCCTCTGGTGACAGCGAGAACGAACGTCGGAGTCGCCGGTTAACGGTGACAAAGCTCGAGACGCCCGTGCCAGCGAGACGAGGAACGGCGCGCACAGGGGCTGCTTACAATTTGTAATCGATGGGTGGCTACCTGCGCGGCGCTAGGCGGCCGCTCGGGGATCGTCGAAAAAGCACGGTGACAGGGACACCCTGCAAGAACTAGCTCCCCCCTCCCTCCCCCTACGAAGAGTTGACAGTATTTTTGTTCGCTGTACGAGACGCCTTCATTACCCATACACCCCGATGCGAGAGGAACTCCCATTCAGAATTCAGACTCATGAATACGCTCCTCTCGGCCCTGTCCTCAGAATTCTCGCTTCTGTTTCGCGAAAGGAAGAAAGGGAACGATAGAATCAACAGTTGGGGAGGGCTTCTTTCCTGTCTTAAAGATCGCGGATCCGATTTTTTGATTTTCACTCGGTCCCTCGAGCGGATTCTCTATTCTCCCTTCTACTCGCCAGAGGAAGTGAGTCACCTGCGATCTTGCTTTTACTAGCCGAAGGTTAGTTTGCTAAATCCGCGGATACCGCGTACTGTTGCTTAAAATGGCACTTGTAAGTCCTGACGAGGACGATGGGCAACACCCAAGCGTCGATCGGGGAACCGATCTCTCGAGGGCCATGGCTGGAGGAATGTTAACGATATTCGTCTAATCGGATCGACTGGGCTCGGTGTCGCGAGCGCGCAATCATGGTTCTCCCTTGGATTCCACGAGATTACGAAGCAGCACGCTTCAATCCAGCTCCGTTCCCCGTCCCTTTTCCGGGGCCCTTCTGGCCGCGTCCATTCCGTAAGAACTACCGGGGTCCAATTAAGAGAGCGATCGACGGCCAGTCTCTGGCATCGTTCTCCCTGATGCGTTTTGTTTCCATTCTGATCGCCACTACGCGGCGCCATGAAAATGCTTGAGAATCTCCTGCCCCCTCTCTCTCTCTCTCTCTCTCCCCCTCCCCCCTGACCTTCCTCGTTGGGCTGTTCGCGTCGACGAGAGAATTCCATCGCGTTCACCGACGCGTTTCCGTTTCTATACGTACGAATTGAACAGTGGGGGTCCAATTAAGAGGAAGCACGCGAAGGAAATCGCTTAGAGAAAGACTGGCTGGAACGGCGAACCGTGGCCGGCCACCAGGGAGCTTGGGAGGGGAAGGGGCGAACAGACAGAGGGAGAGAGGCAAAAGTGGGAAGCAGACCGAGCGAGTAATGGGTAGATACATGCACGTGAACGAGGGAAGAAGACAGGCCGTGGTGTGTGTATACGCCAGGCATTCGAGATACGATCGTCCCCTATAGTTTTAATACCGCAATTACCACCGAGTCTAATTATCAAAGCTCTTACCCGTGTGCTCGTGTGTTACAGATCAGACAAGAGAAACCCTACTACATCGCGGATCCGGAGGTGGACTCGCTGGTGAGTATTTCCTTATTTGCCCGCTGTCCCCGCGATAGAAAATCGTCCCGCCTATTTCCACCCGTAGTTCACCATTAACGTTACTCCCTCGCCTCGCGCCTAATCGTCACGATTTTATCTGGCGATCGCGCCAGGATACAGAGGAACGCGCGCCGCGTGGCCAACTCGCCTTCGTTTCGAAGGATGGCGATGGAAAAGTTGCATGGCTCAGTTGCCCCCGGACGGGAAGCATTTAATTGTCGACGGTAATTACGGGAAGCGAGGACGTGCCCCCGCGGAAAATCAGACCAGACGAGGCGTTGAAGCTTCCGTCGACGGGGAAACGCGTTTCCTTCAAGCCGTTTGATGTATTAGGTACGTTCCGTTGCCAGGGCTTCTCGCAGACAGGCCTCCGATGTCTTGTTAGCCGAGCACGGATAAACGTTTAGATATTCATCTCCCCCCCCCCCCCCCCCACACACACTCTGATATTTATCCACACTTGTTGCCAGACGCTGAATCGTTTAACATTCAATTGGGAAAAGTCTCGGCCGGCTTGATGCCTGTTGCCGATTTCGTCTCGATCCGGTAAGTCGGTCGGCGACTCGAACGGCCGCGGTAATTAGGGGAAAGAAACGGCCAGGGGACTCCGCGCCTTTGTTTCCTCGCGGCCGCTCGGCAGCCATTCGAATGGCAGACCTTCGAGACAGCCGCGCCGGAGGAAGAAATATTTCAAACGACTCCTCGCGTTCGCCGATCGAGATAACGGATAGTGGGGCTTTTTAAATAACTCCGGTGTATTCCTCTCGGCCAGGCGAGGATGCGGACCGTCGATCCGCTCTCACAATCAGCCCAGCCCGGCGTCGACCTGCCATTATGCTCGCTCCTCTTCTTGGGAGCTGTTCTCGCGCGGCTCGCAGGCCGCGTCGTTCTTCTCCTGCCTCCCGTCTAGATTTCTGCTAATAATTCAGGCAATTACAACGATCGTAACGGACGCTGTCGATGCCTGTGTTCGCGCCAACGTCGCTCCCAAACTTTCCTCGAGGAACTCCGTAGCCTTCCAGCTGCTAGCGGCGCAGCCAATGCAATTCAGCAAGCAGATATTATTTCTGATTCTCCTCGGGAGTTCAGCAGTGCCTCGCGTACCCGCGAATTCGCGCGATCGTAATTCAAAATTGGATACATCCAGCGCGTTAATGGCGAACCGCTGTACAGGTACCGCTCTTTTTCGTTTTTCACGCGGGCGTGCGGCTGAAGGGGGGAGGGGGGCGGCGGGGGAAGGAAAAACGAACGACGGGGGGGGGGGGCGGGAGGGGATGCATTTCGTTGACGTTGCTCGCATCGTTGCCCTCAATTTTTCAAAATGTCACGCCCGTTATCTGAGCTGTCATGACGGCATCGGTCCGCGCGCGCAGCAAACATGTCCACGCAAGGTGTACCGGCCTCGCTTCGCATCTCGCGCCGCTGTTGTCACAACTGTCGGTCTGTCTCGATCTGCTGGAACGAAACGAACGCAAAAAAAAAAAACGGAAAAAAAGGAATTGAAGAAACAAAAAAAAAAGCGAAAAATAATGGAGACGGAGAGGAATGGAAAAGCGGACGGGGAAAACGCGAGCGGAATATTACGCGATTACGTGCAGCTACGTGTTCCAGAGGCGCGTTATCGGGCCAGCCCGGCTGAACGCGAATTATGCATCCACGCCATAAACATGACAAACGTGGCCACCAATATTCGGCGGAGGCCGCGTTTCGTCTGGATTTTAAAGGGACCTCCTCTCGCCTCCCGAGGAGCGCGTTTTCCGCGACCACTCCGCGCTTCGATTCCCTGGAATTCCGAGGCACGTGTGCCCGGGTGAAAGTCCATGTTTCTGCGCGAGAATCACAGAAATCGACTCGCTTCCGTAGCTGAATGCTTTCTAGAGCTGCCGTGCACGCTCGTATTCCCGAAACGAGCGCGCTCCCGGCGTAGCTTCCGCGGAATATTGGACGGTTTACAGCGCCGATGCGCCGGGCGAAATTGAAATTCCGGACGGAGCCCCGCAGGTGCCCCGGGGGAACGAAAATTTCAACCTACCGGAAGGAAAGTCGGATCCCTCGTTACCACGCGGATACGAGATTAATGGCGGCTCCTCGTAATTCGCCTGCACCGCGTTGCCGGCATTAATGCGTCGTTATCGAAGGTTACTTTGCTGCCTCTGTCGAGGTGGACGGCTCACGCGGGCATCGGAAATAAAACGATCAGGCTGCAAATGAGTTATTACGGCCGGCCATCGTTGATCCAGTTACGGCCACTATTATTGCACCTGTTGCTACGAAAGCGATAATTCAAAACGGCTGCGCGCAAGGAGCACCGTGCTTCGCGTCTAAACGCGAGCGCGGTTACGCGGGCCAGCCTGGCCGGTCATTAGCCGGCGATTATTTTCCCCGATGAGGCGACGGAGCTCGTTGAATTCGCGCTTGAAGACTACGCAGCCCCGGCTATCGATCTGCGTTCATCATTTTTCCAATTGCACGATCGCGATATCAACAGAACGCGGTCTGGCCTCCGATCGTTCCTTAAAAAATGATTCCCCCCCGAGGTCGAGCAAGAACTGGCGAGTCGAATCGTGCCGGAAATTTTACGGACCCGAGCGGAGAAAGCTGAAGGAGAGGGGGCAGAAACCATTTCTTGGGGGGGATCGAAAATCGCAATCGCGGCATCGTTCTATAGGCCAGACGCCGCGGCGCGGCTTCATTACGTCCGTGGCAAATCGCAATCTACGAGCAATGAGCTTCTATCGTAAAGAACAGGCACGTAACGCGCTCCGTGGTTTTTGCCCCCATCCCGCTATGCCCCGCGTATTCTTTCAGCCATCCCACGGGGCCCTCTTTTCCCTTCCTTTCGCCGACGGTCTTTCTTCTCGCGCGTTTCTATCCCGCGGCCAGATGCTACTGCACACGGCCCGGTCGATCCGCCCAAGCTTTTTTGCCAATAATATCGCGAAATGGAAAAGTCGAGATTGCCAGGGCATCGGGGGGACTCGTGGAGAGGCTCGTCGAGGCTGCATAGGCTAGGGTGCGCAGCCGTTTTCTTGGCTAGAAGCGGAGCGTCACGCTCGACCGAGCTGGAAAGGGACTCCGAGCGCGAGGAGATTCGGGGCAGCTGTGGTTTCCTGAAAAGGGCGGGAAAAGTGGCGGAGAAGGAGTGTGCAGTTCTCTCGAGGGTTTCCTGGTTTCGAAGTCGTTGGATCCGAGGGTCGAGGGATTTACGGTTCAGTCGATCGAGAAGTAACAGTGCAACGATTTCGAGTGCGGATTAGTCGATGCCGCTTGAAAGATCGTTATCGTTTTCTTCTTTGGAACACTCGCGCACTGGCAATAGCCCGTTTGACATACGCGTGTCGGGCAGCCTTCCGCTAGTAGGGGAGACCGGGGCTGGTTGCCACGAGGGGTAGGTTTACCAATTGTTAATAACTTTTCACCGACATATGCTCTACTGCGGAAACATGCGCTGTAGAAAGAAATCACTATGCCATGCATTTATGTCCGAGCCCGTGATCGCACGTTTTTTTAACAGTTATCAGCGTTTGTCGAAGAAACGACTACGTAAGTAAATATTTTTTCTTAAAGATTTTATTTTTTCACGCTCTATATAGTTACAATAGAATAAACGTTAAGGGATTGTTTTAAAGTTTGTTTATTAGACGATCTATTGACATACTGTTTCTGTTTACACATAAATAATTGAAGGTTATATTATTAAAGTCAAAATGATCGGTCGGGGCTGATTGACTAATAACGTTAATAAGTTTTAAATTGTTATTTTATTATTCATAAAGCGATTTTTATTTTTCGTTTAAATTTCACTATGTTATAAATACATTATAATTAATGTTTAAGTTGAAAAAATTTTCAGCTTATTATTAAAATACGAAAGAAAGAAATTAATTCGGAAATAATTTTATAATGAAACAACTCCTGTGACATTGTATTATTTTATTACCACTGAGATAAGTTAGTAATAACATTTTCTTAACTGATTCAACCTATAGTCAGCGTACCACGTACTGTAAGTCAACCAACCCCGATCATGGGGCTGGTTGACCAGCATGGAAGGAGTTAGGAAAACATTAAAATGCCTTAATTGTTGTCACATTGAGTCAACGTTAATAATTTAATCAGATAGCCAAATGTATGCCCTGTCAAATATACTAACCGGTTTAACGATATCTTTCGCCCACATAATTTATTAGAAATCAAAAACTGAAAAACTGGCCTGCCAGCCCCGGTCCCCCCTACTTTTAACCATCGGCAAGAGCGCGCAGAACGGGGTCGTAGTTGTTCCACACCGGAAGAGGTAGGTACAATGGCGAACGCGGTAAAACGTGCTGGCGAGCCTCTCCTTCTCTCAATTCACCGAAGGTCAAGGGTTTCCTCGGGGTTAAAAGCGAGAATCCTCGCTCGCCCCCGGCGAATCTTTTCGTGTAAGGAGAGAAAGCCCCCTATTCTTCCCTGGAATCCGTGTTTTCCGTTGGTACGCGGATCTTATCCGACACGCTGCGCCGGAACGAAAATATCCTGACCTCGAAAACTAAGAAAAGCCTTCCGTGCTCCAAGATTCCTCTTTCCGGCGCACTTCCAGCGTATTATTTCAACGCTTATCTTGCCGTTCTGCGTTTCAATGGAAGTTAATACTCCCGTCGCGACGCCGTTCCGTTTGCGACCCTCGCGATGCTTGCCACAAAGTTCTCCTCCGGACCCAGAGGCCCTCGAATCAAGCCGCTAAGTTTCCCGCCTTTTTCGCGTGGAAAGCGGATCGGCGGAAGTGATGCCGACGGTGGCAGCACGCGGGCGTACAAAACGGCGATGTGTCCCCGGTTCTTCCGCGGCGTCGTAAACGAAACGAGGGAAGGGAGGATGGCCACGGTGCCACGGGAGAGTGGAGGGCAAGCACGCAAGGATTTACGGGGCCCCGGCGATGGGAGATCAGCCCTCGCACACGCGCTTTAACAATATTCCTGCCCATTAGCATAAGCGAGAAATGAGCCAATGAGATGCTAATTGCCGCCCTTGCGTTTCGAGGATAATTATTAGCACGAGAGAGAGAGAGAGAGAGAGAGAGAGCACTTGGCTGCCCGGACGTTGGCCGCAGCTCGACGACGTTCTCATGCCGGCGCAAAAACGTTTCCCGCGACACGATGCTGTCAGGGTCATTGTAGAACGCTCATTACTCGAAATAACAGAGGGGCAGGCACGTATCCAGAAGAAAGGGGTACGAAGTTTCTCGAGGCAGAAGCTGGGAAGCGCATTCGGCGCGCGTAAACTCCTACTCCTCGAGGAAGGAAACGCCAAGGGACACCGTTTTAAGTCACAGATTTCAGGCGGCGATGCGATAGAACCATCTCACCTAGTATTCCGCACACTGGCCAGAACACTTCGCTGCTTCCCCGCCTGTTCAATTCTCCAATCGCGCGCCTCAACCGCCAATCATCGATCCCGCGGTAAACAATTATCCTCTCCAGCGCAGGTCGATCTCCAATCAAAGTAACGAGCGCTCATCTCCGCCGACCATCGCTTAACCACTGTTCTGTCACTTGGCTCGTTACAGCGGCTACTCGGCCCATCGGAGATCCGCGGGGTACCCGGCCAGCCGATCGAGCACGTAAATCGCCGCGACTTGCGAAATCGATTCGGCTTGAACGGCCCGGGGAAATAAGAGCCAAGCGACGTGCCAGCGGATCGCTAGAGAGCCGATCGCGTTTTCGGTGTACGAGCCGCGGCCTGGGATTGCAACAAAATTGCAACAGAATTGGAATAATCGGCGGATAATTGGCCGTGAAGAAGGGCCGGAGGCCCACGGGGATCACGTGTGAGAACGCGATCGCGTATAAATCGCGTGTCGAATACACGGGGAGGACAACGCGTGCACGCGAAGAGAAAAAGAGACGGTACGGTTTCGTTGCTGGTGATCCTTGCGGCACAGCTTCGGGTATCCTTGGCTTCCAGGGTACCGTTACCACCCGCGTGCCCTTCTCGCACGCCGGCCCCCCGAGAGCAGGATCCGTTTTGTGGCTCTTATTGGGGCTCGGTTCGGCGCAAGGCTGCGACGCCGCGCGGAGCGGAGTTTATTCATGGAAATGGAGCAGATACGAAACAAAACGAGAGGGTATAGCTTTACTCGCCGGTGAAAAAGAGGCTTCTAATGTTTCCTGGCCCGCCTGATCTTTCCCTCTCGGCTCTCCCCCGCTCTCTTTCATTCGGCCATTCGTGCTCCGCGCCACGGCACGAATTAATTGAGCTGTTCCACTAATCCTGCTGCGCTCTGCTCAGGGCTGCTCGCTCTTCGGCGATACGTCCAAGGGATGTTCGACGATTATCTCTTTCACGGTTCTTTAGACTCTTAGAGAGTCCACAGTGGAAATTTGTTATCTGTTGTTTTTCGTTTTCAAGAACAACGTGCCTCTAAATTCTTTGACCGTTCGTCGTAGACCACCATCCGCGCACCGGGCCCAGTCACGTTTAAAGATCGGGGTATCTACGTTGTTTTTTTGGTGATAAGGAAAAAGTGTTTGAGGAAGCAAGCGATAAAAAAACACTTTCATCCTCGAGGTTCCTGTTTTCGAGTCTTCGAGGCCATTCGGGTCTCGGTAGATATCCTACGTTCTATCGTCCCGACTCGCTTCGCTTTTTCCTTCGTTGATTCTTCGTTTATACTCGAAGGAATGTCTGTCGACAACAGCTCTATTTATGCTGCGTTATCTACCAGCAATGAAGTGTGTTCCGTCACTCGGCCGAAGGGCGGAAGTTTCGCGTGCAATTTTCATCGGTCTGCCGAATGAAAAGTCGATTAATATTCAATCGTAGCAACGTGTAACTAATTGATAAACCGTGTGGCTGTTATCTGGCGCATGAATAAAAGATTCTGGCCGGAAATCATCGATTCTCGTTTAACCAGTCGCGGAATAATTCCAGGATATATTTAAGGCGTTATGATCCAAAATCGATCGGCCACATTTCCGCGCCGGTTCGTTCCTTTTCTTCGCGGAATCAGCTCCGCAATCCGAGACACCGCACCAACTCGTGTTTAACTGCCAGGGAACTTTGGTGATCGAATCAGGATACCTACACTGCTCCATGGAAAACCTTTATGAGCGTACCTCTGAAATTGTTTTAACGTCCTTTGAAGCTGCTACAATAGCTATCTCGTCAAGATCGTCACACCCACGCCTTCTGACGAAACCCTACTCCCTCTACCCGGTTTGCTCCTTTTCGGCGGAGTTCGCGGGTTAGAGAGAAAAAGCTGTAGGCTCGTAGGAGACGTTCGTCGCCGGGACTCTTCGACAAGCCGAGTGGAAAAGAAACGCCTCGGTGGCTATGCTCGTAGGGGGGAGAAGCATGCGTAAAGTAAAACGTAACAGAGGAACTGGCGAACGTTGCCACGCCGGTGGTCCATTATATTATACCGGCGAGGACCCGGGGTTACTCGCAACATTCTGACGCAAGATGCGTTCATCTGAATTGCCAAGATGTTCGAGCGACTCCCGTATCTCTGATTATGTAGGGGAAAGTGGGGTAAAACGGAACGCTTAACTTTGGAGGGTGATAACATAAAATCGGAAAGAGAAAAATACACGGAACTTCGGCGGGATTCTTCGGTAGACCTTAGACTATAAGAAAATCAAAGTCATTGTTAAGAAAAATCTTTGGGATCGACGGAAAAGTAAATTTACCGGAAGTATTGAAATCTTCGCCTCACTCAAGTGGTGGGGTAAAACGAAACACCCACTTGAACACCATGTAAACGTACAACATCTTTACTTTTATGATTTAAAATGTATTCATTTATGTTAAAAACTATAAATATATGTTTTCGGTATAATTATTACATATAAAATATAACAAAAATATATATTATACACATAGGAAAAATTATTTACCAGATAACATAAAAATTACTGAATATAACCGAATACACATGAATTTTTACATGAATAATGAATATCAACACGTGCATGGAGAATTTTTCAGTTTTTAGTGCATTTTAAATAAAATTGTTTAACTTAAAAATATTTTCATATTTTTTATTATTTACTTTTCAGTGTCTTTTGATTTCTGGTTATATGCGATTGCATATCAATTGAATTTATTTGATTTGTGGTTATAGGCTGATTTCAAGTCGTTCGGATTTGTGGTTATGGGTTACATTTATTGATGACTAGGTAATTTGTTTACCCCTCCCGTTTTTTATTTCATAATTTTGTATTGCCATAATAACTACGCACCCCTGCGAAGTTTCAAGACAATTGGATCGGTGGAATTGGATTAAATAGGTGTTCCGTTTTACCCCACGAAAAGTGTTCCGTTTTGCCCCACATGCAAGTCATTTAGTAAACATTTAATATTTACACTTCAGCGTGAGGTAAAGAACTTTTTAATACGTCAGAATGTAGCGTAAGAACTACAGAATCTAACGATGTACTCACTGTTAATAATTTTCGAAATTCAAGTGCCGAAAGGTGATCGAAAGTACAACACAATATTGAAACGTCGATGCTGGAAATTTTTCCAACTCTTTTAACTGAAAAATAACGTATGCACGGGTCTACGGTCTGTCACAAAATGCTTTGAGGACCCTTTGGTCTCATGTCACGCGATACCAACTCATTCGCGACTCTTATCTAAAAGAAATATTGATGTTCCGTTTTACCCACCCGTTCCGTTTTACCCCACTTTCCCCTACTCTCGAGTCAATTCGACCGGGCCAGAAAAATGAAAGACGAATGAAAGTGTGCATGCGCCGTGATTTTGCAGGTAGATCGCAGCTCTGTTCTCGTAGATCAAGCCGCCGAGTGTCTTTATCCGGTATTTGCCAGAACTTGGCGATATTGCGCGTTGTTTGCCTTGCCACGGGCGACGTTGAAAAATGGATTCGCCTGATGTCGTCGTGAAAAAAACACACGCTCGCCCGACTGCCCGGCCTTAGGCGCATGCAAATGCGCTCGCGCCCGAACGAGCGAGAATTCCGACGCACGCGACTTTTAACGGAGCGAATCCGCGATCCCTCGCGGCCGCGTACAATAATTCCCCGGGCGAGACGGCCGATTTTGGTGGCGCATTTCGGTTCGCGCGCGCCGCGTTCTTAAAAGCGACGCGATCGGAGGAAAAATCGGGGCGGCTCGATCGAGCGAGCTCGTCGTCTTCTCGGGCTTGTCGCTTGGCCCTCGTTAAGCCTGTTAATGCGGCGAGAAATATTTCGAAAAAACGCAGGTGCTCGGGCCGCGGGCTCGTTACGCGCGCGCGTCCGCGCTCGTTTATCGTAAATCAAGCGCCGATTAACGTAATTGCCGGCTTCGACGAGCAAACACTGGGAGCACCGTATCGCCGCGGTCTAATCTGTACGGATGGGAAATTGAAAATTTGCGGGATCCGATCGAAAGTCCGTTGGTGGAACGAATGCTGATCTCTTGAGGGTTGGGGAGCAAGGGAGATATCACCCCCCCCCCCCCCGAAGATGTAGCGCTTTCATTCTCTAAAAATCTGTCTGAGAAACAGGACCTGAACTATAGCTGAGTTAAAGGATCAAGATCCAGGCCCGCTATTTTTCAAATTCTCTCTTTGAAAAAGTCGCCTTGCCCCTCAGCCTTTCTCTTTCTTCATCCACGGACCACCCAGGGATAGTCCCGCGATAACTTCTTTCCTCCCTTTCCCCTTGATTTTCTCCTTTTTCCTGGGTCTCCTGCGCTTTCTTCTGTCCGCTTCTCGTTGGAAGAGGCACAAGACCTTTCCACCCGTGTCCTCTCGCCTGTAGATCTCTCCTCGTGTTTCCGTACACGCGCGTGTGCCTGTATACATATTCCTATACGCACAACTCGTGGAGGCGTTCTTTCCACGCGGCCACGGTGAGGTTGGGTTAGGTTACGGCTAGACCTCTCTGCTTCGGCAGTGACGTTGCGTCGACTCGCCGGGACTATAAATCTCCGGCTATTAAGACGGCAGTCCGCCGTTTTGATGGCCCGTGCCAGGACGCGCTATCATCTTCATACACCGTCATGTGCGCGACTATCCTGGAGCTGATGCGTTTCGCGCAAGCTTCGTCCTAGAGAAGCTTCTTCTAATCGAACTTTCGTTGTCCTGCTTGGTAGTCGGGCCATTGTCGAATTCGTCGTGGATCTCTTCAACTGCCACAAGGGTATTGTAAGTAGCTGTCACCGGGGTAGTAAAGTTTAATTTTATTAACCCGGCACACAGTGGGCCGGATTTAAAATTTGCCGGCTTTTGGGTGTTTTTTTAAGATATCAGAAAGAAATTTAGGCCGAAAAATAGGAAAAAATTGTTCCCTTCTAATGGTATATGATTTAATATTTTTTACATTTATTTATTTCTTTTTTAATTTTTTTTTAACTTATTTTTGGTAAACAAATTAATTCTGTTTATTTGGTACCTTATTTAATGCCCTTTACAGTGGTTTAAGCAAAATGTTTGGGAAAATTTTCGTTTCCAAGTTATAAGGAAAATTCAAATAATAAAGGAAAGTATATTTTTAATAAAAAATATTTTTATATGCAGTAACGAAAATAGTAACATTCTTCAAATTTGATTAGGAATATCTTCCAGACGCGAAAAATTTTCCTTATAACTTTTCCTTATGGTTCGTAAAAATCCGAGATTTTCATAAAAAAATTAAAAAGTCGCGTTTTTTTAGCAGCGCGCGGATTTTTCTTGAAATAATCGCCGTTTTTCGGCCATCAATTTAATAATTTTGTCTGAATTTGAATTTTTATTGGTTGCGCGGGAAACTACGGATGTAGGAAACAAGAATCATACCTTGAAATTGGATTACGTCACTGTTTAAAACCAATATTACAGCAAAACCACAGAAGATCGTTAAGACATTTACCAGTCAGCGCCGTTATTTTTAAAGCACATGTATATTTCATACAAACTTTTCTCAATTTCTATGATAATAATAAACATTGGGTAAAAGGATACATCTGGATTTGATTTCATTGTTTTTACAAATACATTAAAAAGAAAGTGTTTCTTTCACGGGAAACGACTGCCTAAGTAGTCCCCTTAAGGGGAGAGTTTTCGCCGGCATTTGCCATCAGAGTTTGCACACTTCGTTCTTGTATACAACAAGACGTCTCCCTGGCAATTGCCCCCGAAGAGCGTGGCTCCTGTTTAACGAGAACGCGTTTGGTAGCATCGATATTCTAAGAGGGTTAGGTCTGGTGCCTCGGCCAGGTTGGTCGAGCGTGGAATCGGTGAGGAACGGCGTGTTTGTCGATGGCAAGTATCTCGCAGCTTAACAATATTTAAATATTGTCACCTCGAGTGTCTCGGCGCAGCGAACGTGCCGAAGAGTCGTAGATAAACCGTGCCATGCTTGCACAGCGCTCTCGGCTACCGTGTACCGCGGCTTCTTCAACCTTTTTCTCCTGTGCACACAGAGGAAAACGATGTTCGGTCGTCCCCCGTCGAAAGTGCCATCGTTTCATCCTCGAAACACCCGTTTCTGCGCCTCCCCGCTCTCCCCTACTTCCATCGTATCCGTCTTCCTCCATCTCCCTCTTCCACCACCCCTAAAACATGGATTTCCGTGTTCCCCGAGTATCCCATAATTCGTTGTAACATTCTTCGCCTATCTTTCGCTCTAAATCTACCCTTTCGAGCAATAACCTCGTTACATCTGTCCACGTCCCTCGCATAGAGCCGCCAAACACTATTATTCCGAAATATGTTCCTTGAAAAACTACGCTCGACAAGAGCAGTGCACGGGATCCAGTGGATTGCAGTGAGAAATTGAGAAGTATTATCGTAACCCGTTGGCCCCTGACACTTAGCCGAAGGAAAGCGCGCGTGTTAAGAAAAAGGCCCCGATAAGGGGCCCCGAGCAAATGGCCAATGAATAAGTCACGCGCGATCGTGACAGTGGCCCGAGATCGGTGGCTGGAAATTAATTACCACGGAGGATGGAGCGATCGCGAAGGGCCGACGCCGGTGGCGAGGCGTCGACGCGGCGTTTTCGACGCGAGGCACCGCCGATAATGAAGCGGTCGAGCGGGGCTGCGGTTCGCGAAGCGGTCGAGTAGTCCGTTAGGGAGGAGAGCTGCTCGTAACGGTCGACGAAGAAGGGAAGAGGAGCAATCGGCGGGAGGACGCCCGGGCTCGTAAATCACTGGACATCGATAAGAGTCGTCGCGGCGTCCGCGCGATGTCCCTCGTTAATAATTGATACAATTAACGAGCATTCATTAAAGCCGGCCTCTCCGTGCGCGTGTCTATAGGTGAACGAAAGGAGGATGCATGCGAGGTGTGCCGCACACGCGATTCGCTTTTCTTTCGGTTCGCGTTCTCTCGCAGTTCCTCGCACTTTCCTCTCTGGCATTTAAACCACCGCGCTTCTATTAGGAGTTAATGAAAAGAAGCGTGACGAGGGGTAGCCACTTCCGAGGCACAATGCCAGGCTGCAATGATTCCCGAGTACAAAAGGTGAGCGAAGCTCGTTGAACTTGGGTGGGCCGCGAACAGTGTTTCGTCTAAGGGGATCTCTATTTGTTTGCAGTATCCTCGCGATGGATCGACGGGCCGAGCAGTGCTCCACGATAAAACGTTCCTTCCTCCTCTAGCCGCGGCTGTTGTTCCCGCCGGGCGATAACAAAGAGCGGCTTCGAAGGCCGCGCCGGGGGCCGGGGACTTCTGCGCTTGGATCCCGATTCAATTAGCGCCAGTCGATGGCTCGCGGATCGGTTAGAATTATTAAATCATCGGGGCCTCGTTTCGCCGCTGCCCGCGCTCGACAGGAGGCGGCTGCCGTAATTCACTTCGCTTCTTTCGCGCTCGCCCGCCAGTTATCCATATTTCTATTTAGTATCACATCGGTTCGCGCCGCGTCACCCGGAGATTTACGACGCCGTAGATCCTCGGTCGGCTGGAAATTCTGCTGAATACCGGCGTCGAGGAGATCTCCCGCTTCTTCTCCCCATTTCGCTCTCCGTTGCTTGGAATCTTGCGCGCCTATCTTCCTCGTTGCCAGGGTAGACGCCTCCTCGAGAGGTGCAAGATCAGATGGATTATCGAATTAATTCGTTAATCCCACTCAATAACGCAGCACACGCGGCCCCATGAATCACACGTTCCATCCCAGAAGTATGCAGGCGTGATTTTACGCTTTTTGCTTCTCTCCTCGCTCGTCCACTTCTGAGCTCTTCTTCTTCTCCGTCCCTTCACAGCGAGAACTGATCGATACCGCGTATCTGGTCTGCACTCGTGCAATCTTCGATCGAGAAGTCATCGGACGCGCACAGCTGTCTGCCGTGAGCGAAGCGCGCATTGCCAGGCGGTTCGCCGCGCCCAATATTCCTGGACGCTTCGAGGGAACGAGAGAAATGTCAGCAGTGGTGACTATTTGTTGCTGGTCGGTCGTAGCATCGTGGAACTACTGAGGCATTGGGTGGAAGGTAATGCCCCGATCGTTTTGTACAGTGTGTCTAATTCTGTAGCGTCACGACACGTCTCGTTCTCTTCAAATTCGACAAATTAGTTGGCATTGACCGAGTACGTTGCCGGCCAGAAGTCTTCGACAAGTTCTCCTCCGCGAGCAGAACTTTCTCACCCTCGCAGGCATTTCCCAGCAGTTTCCCTTAAATAACAACTTAATACAGTCGACTGTACATAGGTACCCTCGCCTATGTTCTTAGATGCTGTACAGACCCTCTCGGTGTGCCAACGAGGCACACCTATCTTATCTGCAACATTACACTGAAGCGCAAATAAACCCAGCATAAACGTATAATAATCCTAATTAGATGCCGCACAGCGACAATATTGTTGTCGTCCGACCGACCGATTTCAGTCGGTCGTACGACAATGTTACAGTGTCCATATAGATGCGGTCGGCTGTAGAGTAGGCACTATTTGCAACCGCTTTTGCGGTTAGTTTACAAGATGTCTTTGTCGAAATTATCCATTGCTTTTCGCGACATCGCGCGTGCGACACGACAAAAGAAAAGCAAACTGGTTTTAAATTCAAACTAAACGACCGACATAGGGTAAAGGACCCCATTACTGACACTTTAAGCGTTGACGCTGACATTATCTTATAGTTTTATAGTTATAGACTAAAAGTATATGTTATTCTTGTTATTTATTATTGTTTAATATGTTTACTTGGTGAACAAAATTCGGTGGATCTTAAAACTTCGATTTTTATGTATAAATTCATGAATTTCAAAAATATCTTTAGGGATCAATTACTGACAAATTTCAAATGTATTTGACTGAATTACTGACACCCCAATCACTGCCAGCTAACCTAAATAATACTATTTATGTTATTTTAAAGTTGAGCAACTACTGCTATGACAGTAATATAAAAATTCTTGAAACGCTTGTACCAATCACTGTCACCCAATTAATAAATAAAAAGACTTAACGAATCGTTGAATTCGAATCATTAATACTTTCTACGATGCTTATATTATTTAAAACATTATATTTTGTTATGTTAATAGCTTAAATATTATAATTACAGCATTTTCTTTAACGCCTTGTTTTCTCTTTCGCTAGCAAGGAAGTCGTCGTTTCCATTCTCCTGATATTCGCTTAAATTTCTTTATCGTTTTATTCGAATTAACGAAGAGAAAATTTAATACTGTTTTTTGTATCGTGTAAATAACAGTTTGAATTGTATGCTAAATTTATTTCATGCATAATTTTATAAGATTCATTCGTTATTTTATGTAAAACAGCTTGGGGTGACAGTAATTTGGTCCTTCACCCTGTACGAAGTTGCCGCATAGCACGCTCTGCCGACTTGGACAAGCCCTACAGAAAATCCTTTGTCTGTTCATAATCCTGTCGGTCGGTTGGTCGGACGACAACGATTTTGTCGCTGTGCGACATCTAATCAGGACATAGCGTTACGCGTTCAATTAAAAACGTTATCGCCGGCAAAAGCTGGCGTTGATTCTCGACAATGCGTCGAGCGTTCCCATCGAAAGAGAGAATTTCCTGATAAAACGCTTACAGGTGTTCTCCTTGCGCGGCGGTGAAGGAGGAAAGTGAAAGAGACGGCCGCGAACAAAGGCGGGAAAAAAGGGGAGAGAAATCAGTGTGCGTGAATCGCGGGGGCCCGCGTAGGGCTCATTTGCGCGCGTACGCGCGCATCTACGTATCTCTGGCATGCATCGGATACGCGAGTGCAGCGGCGCTCGTGTGGAAACGACGCCCAAGCGGAAAAGGGAGGGGTGGAAACGGTCGAAGGGCGAGGAGTAGGATCGCCGGGGAGGGTGGGGGAGTATCTCGCGGGTGGCGGAGGAGAAGAGGCATGCGCGTTGTCGGGCGTCGGGCTTCCGACTGCCTCGTCCCTGCCGGCTTATAAATAACACCATCTCCCCGTTTCTTCGCGCGTTTCGCAGTTTTTCTCTTCCTCCTGCCGCGGCGGCCCTCGACCCTCCTCCGCCCCGGCCGCCGTTGCGGGCCTAATTAATATCACGTGATGAGCGATCGCGGCAAAACATATCCAGACGAAGAAACAGAAAGGGGGGCAGAGAAGGAGGGAACGAAAGCATCTCGGGCTCGGAGAGATACATCGATGATGAAGTACGCGCCCGGGAAACCGTCGCGAGAGCATACAGGAGATATTGTCTGCCCGGAAGGTGGGGGGAGGGAAGAAGAAGATTACTTGGATGGCCAAAAGTGTGGGATCCCGTGGCATCCAGTGTGTACGTGGGACGAAGCGACGAGGGGTCGCGGAGCGCGTCGCATCTGTGATCGCGTTCGATTAGCCGCGCGTCCCGCGGCCAATAAAACGGTGCGGGGAAATGCGAGAATCGAGTAGGCCGCTGGAGTAGATAACGGGGAACGAGTGGAGAGAAAACGGAGCAGCAGCGACAGCGGCAGCTCGCCCGGAGCCGCTGGTCCAACGAGCAACAAAACCGCGCCGGGTATATAGAGGACACATTGTGTGCCGCGCGGCGGAGGCTGGCGAACGAGAGCAGAGAAACACGTCGTGGCGAATCGACTCTCGCACCATCTCGTCAACGAGCACTCTCGGGGGCTGCGTGTTGTGTGTTCGTTACCGGGCCCCGATACCATCTTCTCTTTTTCTCTTTCTTCTCGCTTCCCCGGCGGCGTGGCTGGCCGCGTCACTTTTTCTTCTCCCTTTATGCCTTGTTCCTTCGGCACCGCCGCCCTTCTTTCGCCCGTCGACGTCCACGTCGTGCCCGTCGCGGTCCCGATCCACTATCCCCGCCGACGCGACGCCTGCTCGCGCGTCGCCTGCCGGGGCGCCGGGATAAACGCCGGAGAAAGTTGTGCCGGGAAGTTGGGGAGGCTCATTTACGAGCCCGTCGCGATGTCGCGGCGACATCCGAGCCTCCCTCGCACGGAGGGCGTCGCGAAAAGGGTGTCGCCGGGGGCCGTTTCGATGACTCGTATGAACTTTGTCGCTAGTGTATCTGTGATAAATCTCGCCGCACCGGGTCTCCCGGCAGGACGAACTCGTCGCGGTAGATCCCCGAGGCGCCGTTCCACTTCACCTTGGGCCTCGTCGTCGCTCCGTCCAACCAACCAATCGCGTCCCTTCCATTAGAGGCTGATTGCGAATTGTTCCTATCGAGATGCACTCGCCACGCATGAGGCGCGCGCGCGCGCGGTTGGTCGTTGCGTGGCGTGTTCTTTGGAGCCAGTAGAAGGCGGAGTGGAGGAGGAGGAGGTGAGGGAAGTTGGGAGAGAGTGCCCCCCAGGCTTTCGAGCGGCAGGCAGTCACTATCGGCGGGAGCACTCATCGTGGTCGCTTCGTTATCGGCCGCCTGGAATCATAATGGACCATAATTGCATAAATATAATGTTAATTAACAATTAAGATTGCCGCTTTGCCTAATTGAATCGCCGCTTCTGCTACCACCGGGGGCCACGGGGACCGAGGCGCGGGGGCCCTCCCTTCCCCGCGCGATGGCGAACGCAGGCGGGGAGGGTTGGCGATTGCGGGCGGGGGCTCCGCGGTGGCTTTAAACGGTACGGCGTATCGGAAAATTATGCCGATGGCCCTGATATGCCTCGTCCGCCGAGAACGTGACTCCCGTTTCGAAAAACGTATTACTAAACCGAGGCATTCGGAGAAACGCGGGGAAAGAGGGAGGCAGCGTTCCCTTCCTAAGCTTGACTCCATGCGCCGACGTAGATAGCGAACCTAACCCGCTCGTGAAACTTATGCCTACGAGAAAATCGCGGGCTATCGCCCCTCGCTAATTGCCATCGAGGAGCACGCTGTAGCGAATGCTCTCTAGTGCCTTTTCCTCCTCACTCGTCCAACGATGCACACTTTCTCGAGGTATGCTCGCCTTCGGCTCCTACACCTACCTATCACGGTCGTCGAACCGGTAACATCGATCGTTCCGCGCGGAACACCGAATTCAGGGACGCAATTAGCGGGGATGCAGATGCAATAATAATTAATTCTCGTTAATCCCCGCGGAGTGAATCGAGCCCGGAGCCGCGGGGAATAAACGGAAGGCGGCCGATACGCCGCGCCGCTTCGAATCCTCGTCGAAGGTCCCTGGAGTTGTCGTTCTCCTCGCCAACTCCTGCCCGGAGCAGCCCGGCGTATCCCTCGCGGTGTGTTCCTCTTTCCCTCCCTCCCCCAACCCCCCCTTCCCCCCCCTCCCCCTACACTTTGTAACCGTCCTCTCGATCTCTGCCGAACGAATTTCATTCGATTTCTTTTTCTTGTTTCAGATGGTCCAGGCGATCCAGGTCCTCCGGTTTCACCTCCTCGAGCTCGAAAAGGTGAGTGGCTTTCACGATTCCGCTGGTCTCGCGGCAAGGATCGATCTCGCTGCTCGACTTCGGCTGTCTGACTGATATTATTCAGGGGGATCGATTCAGCGTAGTTCAGCGTTTGCCCGTGAATGCATGGTTTATTAATAAGCAAGGTCGTTATATCGAGATCGTGGGTAACGTTTGATTGTTCTATGAATTAAGTATAGCCGCGATCGGAGGAGGAACTTACCTCGACAGCGACCCAAATAAGACATCGATCAGTTCTTTCCGGCGATCTTCGAAATCCAGTCGGGAGCAACCGCGGCCCCGAGGGACAACAGACCCTTGACATTCGTTGAGGATTGCGCGAAGAATGTCGAACGGGTCACATTAATCGAGACGTAGCTACCCGTGTACAGTCCAGGGGTCACGATCGCCTTTTCATTCGAATCACAGAGCAAACCGAACGTCAACGCCTTCCATATTCGCGGATAGATAAGGGGCTCGTGACGCTTCAAAGACAACTGTTACGAGCGTGGCGCAATTTTCCGTAATTGTAGTGAAAGCCACGCCACCACCCGTCATCGTCGTCGGCTATGGTATAGCTTTAGCCGCCGACTCGGGTCTAGTTCTGCCACATAAGTGGCGTCATTTAGCTGTCCAATGGCCGCCGCCAAGACCGACGGACGTGTTGCCCCTTTCACGTTGCTCGCATTAAATCAGCCATCTTTCTCGACCCGGCCTCCCTATTTTTCTACCTCTCTCGCTAGCGGGTCTTTGTTACCTGAAGCGCCAGTTTCCCTTCGCGATCGTACCCCTACATCGACTGGAATTTCTCCAACGATCCTCTTCCCGCGCACGCGGTTCGATGGAACTCCAGGTACGGGGGTAGGAATTACCTAATTGATACAGCGACGGGCTCAACATTCCGCGCGCGTTCTCGCTGACCGGATTAATATTGCATTAGAAGAGGTCCGAGTCGATTGGTTTTTCCCGCTCCGACCATTGATAACCGTTTTCGGCCAGCGACAGCGAACGGCATCGCGAAATTTTCGAGGGGGCTGTTTGCGCGTCCAGGCCGCTAAGAATATCGGGGCGGGCCCCGCCTCGGCCGGGCGGTTTTTGCGGCGATATTTTATCATACGAAATAGCGGGCATCAATCGCATTTCCATCGAAACGGCAGCTGACGTGGCGGCAGCCATCGGCTGGCCGGGGAGACGGTGCCCCGCGTTGCTCCACTCTTCGACAGGCCCGCCTGGATCGAGGAGCCGATCCTGCAATTTTATAGCAATTTTCCTCCTTTGCCGCGATTACATTATTATAAAGGCTGGAGCTGCCTGCTGGCGAATTCGAGGTGGCTGAACACGCCGACCAGCTTGGAACCGATACGCCTCGTATGGCAGAGCACTCTTCTTCATCGATTATCGAGGCGCTTTCACTCTCATCTTCTTACCTTACTTCGCGACGTTCGGGTCTTCCGGGCTATTGGAATTATCAAAATTGATTCTTGCCCTCTGTTACCTTACTTCGTCGGAGGAGGATCCAGTACCAACTCCTATCTTCACGCCTCACGGTATCCTAAATTTAAGTAGTGTCGAGCTGCAGCGGTCGTTGCTTAGTACTGGCTGCCAGGGTATCGAACGGAATTCTCCATTAGATTCACGGACCAAATCCTCCAAAATCGATCCTAGAGGTATCCGTAAAAGCTGAGCCGGCGGACATATCAATTACCTCGACGATCCGTTCGTGAAATCCCGTTTCTCCAGAGCCTGGAATACGCCCAGAAGTTAATGGAGGCTCGCCCGAGAATCGGGGATCCCGTATGCATCGCGCCCCGTTTGCTTTTTCCTCCAACGAGCGGTCCTGGCTCTAAGATCTCGCGGCCAGCCGGATCGGCGAATTTATTTCCCCGCGATCGCTGTCGAGATATCGCGGCCTCTCGAACGGCCGCGACAAAACCTGGCCGCAATTTGGCACGGCGCGGGTCGCGCTGGCATCGACGGTAATGAAGATTGAAACGTTCCCGGGGTCCCGGGGGCCCCCGGAGACGAGCCGAGCCGAGACGATACGAGACGAGACGAGACGAGAGACAAGACGCGAGCGAGCAAAGCGGAATGCAGCGAACGCGCGATGAAGAAGATTCCATAAATATCTGCGCTCCGAGCATGCGAGAGATGAGGAGGTGGAGGGGGCGGTGGAGGAAGGGGCTGGTAGAGGAGAGAGGAAAGAGAGGAAGGAGAAAGAGAGACAGAGAGGAGAATGACCAATGGGGGGAGAGGCATGGTAGCCCGCGGTGCTGCGCTTCGTGCATTTAACATTTTCGAGCCAATCGCGTATTAGCATAATTACGTTTTGCAGGGGCCCGGTGCGCGGAAAGAAGGGCCGCCACTTCTCTCCCTCTCCCTCTCTCTCTCTCTCTTCATTTTTCGTTTACCTTCTGCCATCCTCCGATCCCCTTTCCCCGTTCGTTTCTCTTCCCACGTCGGTCTCTTTTCTCAGTTTGCAACGCTCCCCGCATCTTTGTCCCCCGTCGCAGTTTTCCTCGCTCGCTCTCCCTTCGACCCGCACTCGTGGCGGTACGTACCACGCCATCGCCGGTTAGAGAGCGGTAAATTTCTTATGGGGTATTATGGTGTACAGTGCATGCCAACGGGATTCATACCGGCGCAATACGCGGGCAAACCTCCCCCTCCGCGCACCGAAGCAACTGGTTCTAACATACAACACAGCCCTCCCCGTCGGGGACGTCCGCGCGATTCCTCTCTATCGTTTCCGAGCGGCAGAACATTTGGGTTTTTGCATACGTCTCGGGAGACGGGAGGACAACCCGGTTTCTGATGTCTCGTTGCCTCGAGTCGTCCAGAAGACTCCACTTCCGACGAACGTCCCGCGACGCCTTTCACGGCGGAGAACATGTCCAGCGAGCCTAAGATTCAGGTCGGAACACAGCCAAGCGCTTCCATCTCGCGACCTTCGGCACTGTACCACACTGTCCGCGAGAGCTGCGAACCAACGCCGGCAGTTTACCCGTGAGCAAAGTTGACGCGCCCGCCGGTCGTGACAGCAGCGAGACGTGATAGACGGTGTACCGGAAATGACGGGGACCGTTTGGCTGGTACACACCCGGTATATGGGTATACCCCGTGCGTGCCGTAAGGGGTGGTCAGGTTGTGAATCGGGGTCCGCGCGAGAGGAACCGAGACAGACACCCCGAAACCTTCATTACCTTCGGCTTCAAAGGAGCCCATTGTGCCGTAAATGGGGTTCGCCCTGCGCTCCTTTTTTTCCTTTCCTCGGTTCGCTCTCGTACGTACCCTGGATCCGTTCCATTCTTCGCCGCTTGCCTTTCCGAGAGCCCGTCAACAGAGGGAGGATGGCGGAAGGAGTGGGCCAGCGAGAGAGACACTTGCCCGCTCCTTGGTCCGTTCCTTCGTTTACGTAAATTCACGAGTAATTTCCAGGCCAGATGAGAGGGTGGGGGCTCTGGCACTGGCATAATGTCGCCTCGTGCCGAACCATCCCTCGCACGACATCCACCGCGAACAGAAAGAACGGGGCAGAGAAAAGAAGACCAGAATCACCATAGAGGAGGGGAGGGGGGGGGGGGACCGTTTAAGAAGTCTTTGAATCGAGAACTCGTTCGTAACGTGGCCCCCGCGGCTGTTCCCCGGCGACACGCTTCCCTGTTCCTCCCCCTGTAATCGCGGCAGCTTGAATTTTCTCCGTCGAAAGAACCCGCGGAGGATTTATCTGTGTACGCTCGACGAGGAATTTCTCGGGAGGGGGGGGACGACGCCGCTCGAATGTGTCCGCTGGGCGAGAACGGGTGAAATGCGGCCGACAATTTCTCTTGCGGCGAAGCGCGTACAAACCGACACCCCCGTGTCCGCGGAGCTTGTTAAATCGGCCATAAAATGGGAATAATCTCGAGTTACAGGCGACAGCGTAGCTAGGTTATCGCGCGCGGCCATCGAGTCTCTTCTGGCGGTTGTACAAGCCCGGGAGAAGAGCCACCTTCCGGTAATGGCGTTGCCTCTGGTGTCGCGTGTACGTACAGGAACACGAGAAGCGTTCGCGGCCACGTAATGAAAGCGATACCCCTCGCGAGACGTCCTTTTATTTAGGGGGTTCCCAGGGAATTTACGTTCTGACCCTCGAATCGCGGTACCATCGAAGTGGCTGCTAGAGACAATTCTGGTTCGTGCTGGGATCTACAAGGAATCGCAGATCAATCATTTTAATGATATCCGTTCGATTTTATTACACGCGATACCTACGTTTTCTAATACACGGCTCGAAAGCTAAGGTGTTCTGTGGTAGCAGCCTTAGCCGGCCAGATAATTCTCTGGGCAGTTCCATCGATAGCGGAGATTTCTCTCGGAAGGCAGGGAGTAGCAGGGTACCACGATCGAGAACGCCGCTGGAAACGGCGAGCCTTTGAGACACCCGATATTGTCCGTGCCCCCGCAATCCTTCCTCCGTTCCCGTCCGTTGGTAGCGTTCGTCGTATCAGAAAATCCGAGAAGGTGGTCCCCGCTTGGCTGAATTAGATACCAAAGAAGTGCACCGTGTTCCACCTAGCGGTATCCTTGGTTCTAGGACTGGGGGATACTGTGTCAACCGTGCGGCCGTGCGAACGGCCAAGGGATATGGATATATCCCGAGGAGCAGAGGAACGCAGCCCTACTCGTCGTCGAATCGGGAACGTACCTGGTCCTTCGAGGTCCTCGGCAGCTTTTCGAGAGCATTTTCGCGCGGTGTCCAATTACCCACCGATCGTAATCCCGTGTCTGTTCGCCTCCCTTTTCTTTGAGTCAGTCTTCGAATCCACGGTATCGCGTGTCCTAGACACTTCACCAGGCATCCAGGGGAAGCTGAAGATCGCGGATCTTCTGGGGAGGGTTGCTTGTATCGTACCACTTAAGGGGGTAGGTTATCCTGAAAATTTTCGAAAATTGTTTTTACTAGCTACATCTTTTCTACGTTTTTTAAGCGTAACCGGGCCCCGAAATTCCAAAAATTGAAGGAATTACAGTAACAAATGTACGAGTTTGCACGTGAAATCGAATAACGATGCCCAACTTTTTAAACGCGATATCCCAGAATCTACGTTTTCAAAAACGGTGAACATAAAATCTCGAAAACCACTCGAACGATTTGAATGAAAATTTACAAGGAGCTGATGGAACGTATTCCCCTCCATGTATTGGGAGCACATTTTCAATAAAAATTCTTAAAAAAACATAACAAATATTTTTCCTTCAGAGAAAGGATAAAATCAGAAGCATCAACATAAAAATTATATTAATTTGTTTATCAAAATTTTGCTTCCTGCACAAGATGGAGACTGTCGTACAGATTATAAAAATGCCTTTACTTTGTGCTTTAGGCAATTCACCTGTCCGTAATCGTGTTCACCATCAGACGGTGCATCGCGTACACGCTCTCACATTTATACTTATAACTTTTTTCCCTTTAATTATATTTAAAATTTTCTTTTCGCGCAATAAAGTCAACGAAATGACGCTTAAAAATTGAAACAAAAATTATCTCTATATTCATTTATTACTTCAAAATATGCACGCGAAGAAGGGCCTGATTTTGGGCTGTTGAGGGTAACCTACCCCCTTAAGACATTTTATAATGAATGTAATATGTACTTAAAATGAATGTAAAATATTCTACATTAAATCCGCTGTTAGAAAAATACAAAAATACAGGACAAAATTGCATTGTTTGATTATTATCAGCTAAAATAAAGTGGTAAAAAGTTACATCAATCATACCTGATATTTTGAAATGTTTATAGAATGCACAAAATAGGGTGTAAGCTGAAAAGGTTTCGTTTCTATTTCTTATTTCGCATTTACTTGATATTTTTATTGTCAGATGTCGTTTTCATTCATTAATTACGGAGAAATTGATGAGGTACCGACTTAGGTGACCAGTACGATATTGGCAACTCTCCTCTATGTTCGTCTCTGGTAGAAGTCGAGTATGTATCGTTGGGGACTCGGTGGATCCTGTGTCAGCCGGCTTGAGATCATCCTCTGCGGTGTAGGATGACGCGATTGAAAGGGTCGATGGTTGGCAGAAAGCCGCGTCCGCGGGGTATCGTGTTCTAGATCGCGAGCAGGTTTTTGGGGGTGCGGGAGTATCGACGCGGACGCTTTATATTCTTCTATCGCGCGTCTGCTCTCATTAGCAATCCTCTTCCGGCTGGTGGTTATTTCTTACCGCTCTGACACCAGCTCGAGTTACACACGCTCGACGAAACTAAGCGGTGGATCCACCTTTAAAAGGTAAGGCAGTACAGTTGCCCCCTGCAAAACGCGCTAAAAAATGGCTCGATATCCGTGTTCCCGCGCGCGATAGGTCCCCCCCCCCCCCGGAGGGAGCAGCGTCGCCTGGTCGTGGTCGGGTGTAGGCGAGCATTCTGCGGGCGCAGGCTCCTTTCGGCGGCCCAGGCGAACCGGCGGAGGGAGCGAGATGGAGGAGAGAAGGAAGGATGGGGCCCCGTTTCTTTTCTTCGGTGAGCATTGTCGGCCGGTTCGACTCGACTCCCGGCGGATCAAATTCTAACCAGTCCGGCATTATAGCCGCTGTCCTTCGAGCTCCTCCGCCCCCTCTCTCGCCGCCCTTTCGTCCCCGCGTTAAAGAGAGTCTAGTCATCTCGAGGAGGCATTGTGTTACCGCCGTCCCGTGGCACGGCCGCCTCGGTACCTCGAGGAAAATTCCGTGGAACCGTGCGTCGCTGGGTACCCTCGTTACCTCGATGTCCGTACACGCGGCCCCTTTGTCAGCTCCCGCTGAAACGCGAATTTCCCGTGGAAACTGAGCGCGAAGTATCTGTATAGGGGGGTGTCGGGGAGAAAGAGAGGCGATCGTGAAATATCGCGTGCAACGTGTACGCGAGCTCCGTGCTCGAATGCGGCGATCTCTCGAAAGAGGATGTACGATCTTCGTCCCGTGCATCGGGCACTCGCGTTCGATCAACGAGCCATCCTCTGCTCGCATACGCTTAACGCATGATAAACGCGTGCATTGTCTACGACGGTGTCGGCGTTAGCCACGGCCTTCCACCATTGGACGGTAACCGCCTACGGCAAACATGGCCGTCTTCTCTATTACATACCTATAAATGCCTAATAAGAAGAAGGCCGTAAGTATCTGGCTAGGATACGTTGCCGAAGAGGAGAAGAAGCCCCTGCTGAACGGGGCAGGAAGAGGCTGCGTACGCGCTTGCAACCAGAGGGGCGACGGGCCGCCTCGTAATGCGCCAGCCCCGTCTCTCTCTCTCTCTGCCTTCCTGCCCCTCCACCCCGTTCGATTTACATATAACAAGATAAGCGTTTTTATTTGCTTTTGCTTATATAATACATTTTTTCTAAACCGAATCAAGCGGGGCCAGGCTGTGGCGAGTCGGTCGACGAGGGAGAGCGAGAGAGTTAGGGATAGGAGGGGGTTCGAGGGGGAAAGCGGGAGGAGGATGAACCGTGAGGAGGACGGTGGAGGACCGGGTATCCTATAGGCCTGTCAGACCTCATTTGCATACATAACATTCTGGTCGACTGGACACCGGTCAGACCTCCTCTCTCTGTCTTTCTCGCGCTCACCGCTGTGGATGCAACGGGTCTTGTCTCTCGCTGGCGGACCGCTTCCACGGCCTCGAGATGCAACGAACTCCTCGACAGCCTCTCCTCCATCTTTGTGTATCGATACCCAGCGTGCTCGCATCGGGCGGATCTTTTGGTGCCTTCGGTTCGAGGTTGAAATACCGGCTGGAATGGTTTACTGGGATCGAGGTGGCTCGCCCCGAGACGGGCCTAGGAGATTAAAGATCAAATAGTAGCTATAACGAAAGATTCGTTTGCGAGGTCTATCTAATTGATGCGCGTTTGTTCTGTTCGCAGGTGCACGAACTGTGCGACAACTTCTGCCACCGGTACATCAGCTGCTTGAAGGGCAAGATGCCGATCGACCTGGTGATCGACGACAGGGAGAGCTCGAAACCGCCAGAAATCGGGAACGGTTTGGACGGCGGCGGGCCGAGGAGCACCGCGGACAGCACCAGCCACACGGACGGAGCCAGCACGCCGGACGTCGTGAGTACCTCACCATCGTCAACGTCTTATTATCCGCACGACGCGATCACCCCCCACCACCACCACCACCACCACCACCATCACCACCACCAGAATAATAATAACAATAACAATAATAATCACGCCGGTATCGGCAGTATCGCCACCACCACCCCCTTGCAACTGAGCCAAAACCAAAGCCAAAACCACCACCCTGCGCCGCAGTCGAACACCACCACTACTACTGCTATTACCCCAAGTAGCGCCGCCACAACTCCCAACTCCCTAAAGCGTACGCACCAACAGATGATGATGGCAGCCGCGGCGGCATCCGCGATGGCCACCTCGCCGCACGCAGCCGCATCCGCGCCCCCAGCGCACGCGCACGCCGCCCTCGCCGCCTACCACAGCATCAGCTCGGCCGTATATCCGTGCTCGTAATAGACGCGACTTCCGTGCCGATACCGCGAGACCTTTCTTTCTCTTCTCACCACCCTTCTACCTTCTTCTGCTTTCTCTTCTACTTCTACGTCGTCTACTTCTTCCTCCTCGTTACCTCCTCTGTCGACGTCGCCTGAACCGCTTTCGGCGCCCGTTCGCCGGCTGGAGCATCCCCCGCATTGGACACCGACTCGGAGCCGCGGGCTCCCAAGCACGCGCCACCAGGTTCCGTTTCTCCAGCGTGCTCGTGGAATGTTTTCTGTTCTTCGTCGACTGTCCGCCATGTAGCTCGGCCTAGTTTCGCGTGACCAGAGCGTCGCGATGGTTCGCACGCTACTGACCACGCGACGATGCCGGTGCCCAGCGTTCTCCTCGTGTCCACGGGGCCACGTGTGCTCGTGGCCCGAGAGAAAACTGCCATCGGCTAGCTAGCACCCGAGGGCTGATTTGTGTACCCAGCACCTGGGGACGTTCGTTCCTTGGCCGTGTCCAGCTGTCGCGCGGACACCTCTCCGTTTCGACGTGTCTCCAGGATCGGGCCGCGAATCGGTTCGACTGGCGCTACTTGTCGGCATTTCCAGTACGTTGCTGACCGAGTGTCCCGTACTGCCCCGAGCGAGGGACGGCCGTTACTTTGCTTGGCACTTGGCTGGCTTTTCAGTTCATTCACGATCCGTCTCATTCTGTTTCTCTCTCATTTTCTGCTCCGCTCCACTTTGCGTCTCTCTACATCTCTCTGTTAAGTGTTTCTCCAAGCCGTAGAACCGACTCCACCTCGTATCTACATAATTACACACGCTCAGGCTCGTCACTCGTCCGCTCGACGTCGATCTCTAAAGGCGCCGGGAGCCGTTCCTCGTCGCGAGTAGCCCCGATGGAACGCGGCCCCGGGTGCGCCCCTCGAATCGCCATTCTAGATCGACAGCCCGCAACGCTGTCCGCGGCTCGTTTCTGCTTAGCTCCGCTCGTGCAGCCCCGATTACGCAAGATCGCGGCGCGCTAGCGTAGAAGAATGCTTCTAAATTCGTCTCGAGCCAGACACACCAGCCAACCAACGACATGTTCCGCTTTCGAGACACGTCCGGGAGGCATCTCCTCGTCCCGTGTCCGTCTTTGGACCCAACCAGCTGCGCGATGAGCTATTATAGCCGGCGAACGGGACATCTTATGCAATCGATTCCGCGCTGTTCGCCCGCTCGGCCTCTTCCGACGGGTGTCGAGCCTCGCGAGTCCTGGAGAAGTTGCAACGCGGTACACGTGCACCGAGCGCCACGTGTTCCACCGATATAGGTACGCGCTCTACCCCCCTTTCCTTCCGCAAGCTTCCCTCAAGGTCTCTCGCGGTTGCGGCACAACGGGCACGGATCCGCGAGCTAATCGGGCATTAAAGGGCGCGCAGGGCACGCGCGGTCGTCAAGGGCGAGGAACGCGCGTTCGTTTAGGGCGTTCGAGGGAACGAGTCGCTGAGATCGTTTCGGGAGCTTCTTTCGGCGCGATTCTGTTATTTCCACTGGGTCGACAATGTTTCTTTCTCCCCTCCCCCCCATTTTTTTTTAGCGAATCCGACCATTCCTCCCGGATGGGTCGTTCTAAGGTATCGAAGGCTACAGGTCGCTCGAACCGTTCTTTGGTTCTTTCCGCTCTGATACCCGTTCGACGATCGTCGAGCGGTTAGGTCTTCGCCACTCGCGACGGCGAATAGCGGGTCGCGCGGAGCTTCTTTTTTTTTTTTTTTTTTTTTTTTTTTCTTTAACCCTCTCCCCCCCACCCACACGTTTCCTAGTTCCGGTCGCGAACGATTCTTTCGACGTCGCGCCAGCCGCGCAATCGATTTCGCGCGCTCACGTCCACGCGGTGTCCGCCTTCCATTCGGAGCCTGGCCGCGAACGCAGAGGGTCGCGCGGGGCCCGCGCCACGGTTGCGCTCGAGGAACGGGGAGAGTCGGGCGACGGCGGGGATGATTGGTAGTCGCTTTCGAGTCGCGAGCGATACGATTAATTGCTAAACGAAAACTATTAACCGTGATCAGAATATACGTAATAGGATTAAGGCTTCTGAGCGTGACAAGATGAATTTTCTGTCTATTTTTGAACGGTACGGTTCGAATTAACTTAAGAGTACGCGCGCGCGCGCGCGCTAGAACGACCGAGAGAAAGGGAGAAGTGTGCGTGATGAACGGATGCGCGGAGAAAATGTGGATCCACGTTTGTGAAAATCGTAGCCGAGGCGTAGACGTCTAGTTTCTAACTTATTAGTAGCTTCGACTAGCTGTTAAGCCGGGTGAATAGAGTGCGATTACGATGGAAAAGGACACGAAGGGACACACGTTTGCTAGCGGTGCAGTGCTAGAGAGCGATCTCGACCGACACCGCCCCGCTTAATGTACGCCGCGGATCTTCGTAGACCGTCGATCCCGTGCTTCAGCGTCGCCTAACGACCACGCGGAACTCTCGAACCGGTCCGCCGCGTAGTCTACGATCCGTCGAGCGTATCTTAGGCAGGGCCCGTCGACGATCCGCGAACACGAGACAGCGCGGAGACGCGAGGAACCCGGGAACAGATCGAACGGATCGCGATGCCCATAATCGTACGCGAAACTCGACCAATCTCGATGAACCACACTAGGTCTCGGTACTCGTAACTAGGGAGTTGTGTGAGGTACAAGTCCTGGCCGGCAGGGCGCGCGAGGCCCACCCCCCAATCCCCGTACTTAATAACCCTTGTACTCAGCTGAAAACGAATGAAAAACCTGTGCAGCCTGGCTAGGAGCCGAACGAAAGAAAGGGAAAGAGAGGGCAAGTGCCGAAGGAGAGAAGCCCCCAGCTGGTGCCCCGCCGTGGAGCTCCTTGACCCTGGAATTAGCATTTCCTACACGCGAGAACCAGCACACGCGGCACACACACGCACACACGCAAACACACACACACGCGCAAGCAGCATACAGGTACACGGGACACAGTCGTCATGAATCATAGCAGTACACGGGAGAGAGAAAGAGAGGGACTCTTACGCGCCTCACGCGCGAGCGTTCGAGTCGAATCCAGTGGTACATGTGCACGGTCCATTGACAGTGTACAACAACCGGAGGACACGTACGAAAAAGAGAGGCGACCGTAAGAGAAAGGGGGACACGGCGTACTATCGCGCAGGGTCCACCGGGGAACAAATGTTGGCCCCACACGACAGGTACGTAACACGGAAACAGGGTGAAGGGCGCAGGGCACCAGAGGAGAGCGATCTCCGTCGAGGCACACCGGTCGTGCAGATACGCCGACCAGATACGCCGGCGCTGCCCGATTACGATCAGAGAAATCGAACAGACGGGCAAACAAACAAAAAAATATATAAAAAAAAAAAATAATAATGAAAGTAGAAAAAAGCAAGAAACAAGGGTGTACGGAGGTCGGAAGGTGGGCTTCGGCACCAGTCGGTCGGAACCCTAGTTACGAGTGCCGAACCTAGGGTCGAGAGACCTCGACGGAAGGTCTCCCGACTGTCTTACCTCCCCGTTAGGGCCACACACCCCCTCCCCTCCCCCCCACCCCCCCCACCAACCCCCTGGCAAACGACACACGGTGGAGTGTCGTACGGACTGACCACGGAGGGGAACGGAATCCGCCGCAACGGCGGATCGGGAACGAACGGAGGCCGCGCGACGTCCGTTCCATCCGATCCTCGATGTACCGTATAAAACGTGTGACCACACTTTTGCAACGCATTTAGAGTGCGCACCAACGACGCTCAATTTGTACTGTTCTCCTGTTTTACCAATCGTCGCGTATGAATTGTACATTTCTTGTATTTGTGATGACACTTCGTTTCTTGTTTAGCGTCCCCCGTACGTGGATGTTTACGGTGATGCGTGTTTAGAGAGTAATCTGTACACGGTTTGCGCGTCGTTCCCGCACGGGACGAGAGGCGAGGTACTTTCCTCTTTGTACTGTTCCGTTTGCCGATTGTTCTCGCGGCTCCCCCCCGAGCCCGCAAAGTACTTAAACGCTCCGGGAATATTCGGCCGAGATTTACGCTTAGAAGGGACCGCGGACCGAGCGGAGGAGAGATTAAAACGTGAATACATAGTGCCATAGGTGCAGAGCAGGCGCTCGCGTGCGCCCAGACTGTGTACTTAATTAACGATATTCGTGGGAGGGACGAGGCGGACGGTGTCGTTGTTCGCGAAAGACGAAAGCCGTTACCAGGGCGAATCGGGGGAGATCCGGGTGTTTTTTTCCTCTGTTAAACAATCGGTTCTTGCCTCGTACGCTCGGCTCGCCCGCGGTCGCGAAGTCGCCGCCGCGTTTCAGAGGGTGAAGATCGTCTCGAACATATTTTCACCGTCCTTCGCCGATCGACGGAGTATTCTTCGGGACCGCGGTCGAAATTGTTCTGCAAAAAATACTCGCTGGATGAAGTCCGCGTACTCGGTAAATTTACTATACTTTCGAGGCATCGATCGTGGCCTCGACGAAACCGGGGGAAATCGCGCGAAATCGTGCGGAATCGATAGTTTGGCTCGAGCTTCGTCGACGCTCGGGCGAACTGTGGCCGCGAGAGAACGATCGTTTGTTAAGGATGTCGCGCGTTCTCTTTTTTTAATTTTTTTTTTATTTTTTTTTCTTTCTTGATAGTGTTACGTTTTTGTTTCGTATTGTTTCTGCGGTTGTTAACGTTTGATAGCGGGGCGGAACGCTGCGTTCCCGGCGCGATTGCTTCAGGGGATTCGATCGTTTGGCGTGTCGCGTACGGACACTTGGAGATATAATACACGCAGGCACGCGTGCATACGCATGCACGACACACGCATTTACGGCAAACGCACGCGCGCTGTTTCAATTAACCGTTCGGCGCGGGCGCGCGCGATTATAGACCGGGCGCGCGTTTGGAGCGGGAGGGGGCGAGTCCCTCTCCTGACACATCGACGGACATTGTGCATGTATGTGTGTTTACGATTACAACTTTTACTAGGCTTAAGGGAAGCACGATGGATGAGAGAAAGGAAAGAGAAAACGAAAGATGATTACGACGATAATGATGATGATGATGATGAGAGGAAACTCAGCCGAACATTGTATACGACTAGCATTACATAGCGATAATATATTACCGATAATGATACTTGTTTAAACTATTGTCTCAATCAACGTATTTTCATTATAAATAAATGTTAGCCTTGTTGAGTTAAAAAAAAAAGATTGAAGAACGGAGTACTGCTTGGTAATTTCCACCACAACCGCTACGAAGACGCAATGGGGGTGACCGTCCGCTCGAGATTGCAAGCCTAGCTCCTTTCCTTCTGCATGCAGAACACCTTCGTGTCCTTTTTAAATCGAGCCGTCGTAAGAAGAACTCGGCCGCGGTAATTGCTATCGGTTTAATGAAATTCGGCGGGCACCGCTCCGCGGGGCGGTGTTCGACGTGACCGTCGCGTCGTCTGGGGATCGCGATGACAGGGCGGATCCGTCGAACCGCGACAGCGGTCATCTCGGCTGCGAATATTAATCGAAAGACGAACAGGAAGCGATACCCGCGCGATAACAGGTCCATCGTGCTCGCCGTGTCCAAGGACGTACGCTTATCGGCCAAAGGACGACGATATCGATCTTCGGGGGGCGGAGCCAGGAGCAGAGGACGATTCCCAGAAGGCATTCCGTCGACGAGGGAATATTAGCCGAAGAGCACACTCTCCTGGCCTCACCAACGCCGCCGTCATAAATCTCGGTTAACCCTCCGCTAATAAATATTTAACCCTTTAAATTTGCAACAACCCTCGGCGTGTAGCCATTTGCATAAGACTTCTATTTCATTTACACATCGCATAATTGAATATTTAAATTCAATTGCCCGCCGTTACGCGCTCGCTGTTCCGAGCCGCAAAACTGCAGTAAAACTTGTAACGGGGCCACTTTCCTTGCCCTCCCCCGCATCTTCCACGAAAACCACCCCCGCTCGGGCCGCGTCTAGCATTCTCCGTGGCACGATCGACCCTTGGAGAGCGGTTCTAGAATATTTCGCCGCCCCCAGGGACTGCCGAGGGACAGATTCCTCGGTCGGGGAACCGAAGATGCCACTTCACATATTTCCATCCCCTCCCATTTTTACGCCTGCCTCTGCTTCCTCCGACTGTCCCATTGCTCACTTTCGGTGCCCCAGCAAACTTTTCTTCTCAACTCCTCGCGGTATTCAATCCCGACGCGAATCGTCGCATTCCAATGGCCAAATTAAAACCGAGTGCTCCTCTGCCCCCTCGATTTTCTCATCTTTTTTTTTCCTCCTCGGTGGCTACCTCCCCTTGCCGCTAAATATTTTTAGAAGCATTTCGTCGGATGACGGGAGCGCATACGCGCCACGTGTCGAGTTCGTTCGTGTCTCCTGGTGAATGTCCTCGCGCCTCTTTCTCCTCCTCCTACTTCTTCTTCTTCTTCTTCTTCTTCTTCTTCTTTCTCTTCTTCCTGCTGTTCGGGGTCCCTCCACCGTCCGCAACCACGAGATCTCTTCTACATTCTCAGGACGGCATCTGGCGTCGTGGCACGTATATACGGCCGTTAGCACTTTCACGAAAGGGATTACCATTGTCACGTTATTCATGCTAACGATGATCGGCCGAGATCGGCCGCGACGATAATCGCCGTGTCACTAAAATCGAGGAGGCGGTCATTGTGAGCGACATACTGACAGCATAATAAATTATCCTCTTCTCCTCCCCCCTCCTCGCCTCTTCCACCTTACCGTCTCTGTCTGTCCCTCGTTCTCCACCGTTCCAACTTGGCTTTTTCCCCGCTGTCGTCGACTCCGCTTCTTCCCCTTTTGCCAGCAGGACGAGCGTAACGCGATACAAGACGCTCCGGCACACCCGTTCTCAACGATAATCGTGAAGACAGCCACCGATTATATCACCGGGACAACGTCCCGCTCACGGGATACCGTTTATTCGACCTGTTTCACGATTTCCCGGTACGGGCGTAGGCAAGTGGAGATCACCGATTTAGTAGCAAGTAGCTTGTTGCATGATCTACGCTCCCGAGTACATCTTCGAGGACGTACCGTAAAGATATCTACTTTAAACCTATAAAAATTCGCATCAACGCGTAGCTTTGTACTTAGAATATAATAGTTACAGTGTCTACTGTCAACAACTCCCCCCTCGGCAAAATACTCGCGAGCCTCCAAAGACAGAATCCGCCGAGCTCGCGGGCATTCTCTTTTCCGCGCTTCCGGGACCGCGAAACCGCCGCGAAGGAAAATCCCTGACCGCGCTGGTGAACCGCGAAACCGCCGCGCAAACGGCGCTCGCGGAGCAGTTGTCGCACCGGCAACGCTCGCGGCGAAGGCGTCCGCTGTCCAAGGTGCGTGGCCGTCACACGGCGCGCGTTTCAGGTGCACGTCGATCGACCACGGGCAACGCGATAAGCGTAACGGCCCCCCTTAACCAATTGCAACGAGCGGGTATCGCTCGCCTTAGAACCGCCCATCCGCGTGGTTAAACGACGACGGGGAACGTCGTCGACGTCCTCGTGCCTCGTTTCCCGCGACCTGACCGTGCGCGAGGCGTCTACCACCCGCGCGTACCGTGCGTGCACGACCAGCCGAGGGCGTCACGCGATGCCGCTCGTAATCTCGCTGGATTGTGGAAAATTACCGCGGCTCGGAGTGCTCGGGCTCTCTGTGGAATTCGTGGACACCAGGGCCTCTAGCCGTGGTACACCGATGAAATTCTATTAGACGACGCTGGGCAGCTGACTTTTCAGGACCCGAGGCATCTTCTCTAGTTTCGATCTCGATTATTACTCCGCGTATTGGAATCACGGTTATTTCGAGGGATCCTCGAGCCTTTGTCCCAACGTCGCGCGCTCTGTCGGGCTATTGTCTGACGGAGCTTCCTCGCGGAACTCCTGCCAGCCGATCGGTCATAGACACGGAGGGCAGCGAAACGCGAGACATCCGATAATTACATCGCTCCACCAGCTTACGTCAGCTGGGGATGTATATTTTCATAATGTAATATCGTTGCGCCACTTAGGGGTGGACTTTCTTTTCTGGAGGGTGGTCGTGGAGCGGATGCCACGCACAGCGGGCGTCAACAGGGGGAACCATAACGGCGGAGGGCAGGGTGGAAGGGGGGAGGGAGGGGCGGAAAGTGCGTCGGAGGGTGTTTTGCTGGTAATTGGTGCCAATTTAATCCTGCCCTTCGCCCGACGTAGCCTGTATTAACGCTAAGGGAGGAACAGGAGCCGCTGACGAGGGAGGGCGATCCGCTCGGTGCTAGAGTTCGTCCACACCCTTCCCACGCCACGTTGTTCCAGACCACCCCTGCCGCCGTTCCTTCCACCGCGACGAAAACACGCACGCACACGGGGTGTCTCACGAATAAGTGATCAACCTCTGCTCACCTGGGGTGGAAAGGTCCTAGAGGGACTTGTCGCGTGTGGGTGGGGTTTGCTGGAGCGGCTGGTTATGTTAAAGCTACAACCACTCTTCTGCCCTCATTAGTTGCAATGTCCTGTCTAGCATTTAGAAAGATCCGAGAAAACTGAGGTTTAATAATTTCCTTTGTGCCGTCCTTGTTTCTTGTCATTTAAGTTAAAAGAATGTAGTCGGTATTTCGTAGCAGCCTATTATAAGTTTTTGTCATAGGTGGTACCGGCATATACGGTATTATTAACGTGGTAATTAATTAAATATTTCAGATAGGATATATTAATGTAGCAAACACTTGAAATCGTATTTAAATCATAGTTTTAAATGTACAACTGAAACAAAAATGACATTGACATAAACTAGGTAGTTACAGATAAACGTACCAACATAAACATATACATATAACTTAAACATACGAACAAAACAAAACATAGACACGAACATAACGATTTAAAGTTAATAATCATCAACGTCATTATTATTAGACACGTTTAATGATTCCCAAAAGGCAAGGCGATTGGCTTCAATTTCATAATTAAATTTTCTTTTCCCTCTGCTGAAATTCCTTTACATTGAACTCTGGCTTTTGGTTTTGATAACTTGGTTTTCATTGATTTTGTATTAAGAAAATTTAACTCCTTAAATTCAGCTGAAAAATCATTTTTATATTTTAAGATTTTTTCCCCCCTCTTGTGAATTGAACAGATACAAAATCTTGAAGATATGGTGTAGGAGAATTTTTTTTTAATTTGTGCTGAGGAGAAGTGAAGTCTTCCCAATCAAAAAAGTCATTGGTGCCCATTTCACAAACGTCTACTTTGGAAGAATTTTCATCCCACACAGCACATTTAAAATCATTAAAATCAAACACCTTACGTAAACTTAAGACAATCTAATTAAATAGATAGGACATTATAAACTAGTAAGACAATCTGAAAAGCAGTTAGGATGAATAAATTACACTGTTTCTAGATCTCTACGAAGCACGTAGGGTTTTCTAACTTTACCTAAAAGGTAGAAGACACGTGGAACTTTCAATATTTCAACATATCTTGAAAAATGAAAAAGTGTTATTCCGCGGTGTAGTCTCACTTGTATTAAAACAATTGACTAAGGAGGTACGTAGTACGACGAGGCATCGTGTCGCAGCGTGTCGAATGCTGCAAGCGAAACAGGATGCGAGCGAAGCGAGTCGCCCGAGCTTATTTCAGCGCCACCCTGTACAAGCACGTACACCAACGAAAACGCGGGGCCACGGACGCCACGTGCTTCTGCGCCCGGGATCGGGGATGAGTGGCAGGAACGCGGCGCAAACACACATCGGGCACAACCGTGCGGGCTCGTGAGAGGCCGCTAGGAAAATATAATTAACGGTAATCGCTCGCGTATATGGCTCGGATTAACTCCGGCGGGGAAGCGAGAGGGTGCCGGCCCCCGCGTCAAATTCTTCGGGGTTATCGGATCGAATGAGTTTTCCTACGGGATTACCGGGACCTGGGGCTCGGTTCACCGTGGCCGCCGGTCGCTTCCGGAAAATTGCCACCCTCGCGGCACCGATGGACGCCACTCCGCCGACAATCGTCGTAATTCACTCGTATAAGTTGTGGGTTGACAAGACTTTATTCATAAAGCATCGAAACACCGAAGCAGTAGAATTGTCCGATTGATTCTGGTTCTCAGCGCGCGGGACGCGAGACACCCCCGATTGGACATATCGAAATCCCTTCCACCTCGAGAAGCTCTCCGTTTCCCTTAACGAGCCTACTCCTACAAACACGAGGCCCTTTATCGCCAAGGTCGTCGCGGGCCTTGAATTCGAGTCCTCTCCATTGTTCCACGGCGGATCGGTTTCTGCCTCGTACCCTTGACAGACAAAGTTCCCCGCGACTTGGAGCCGGAGGGGCGAGCCTCCGCGAGCGGGGCGAAGGAGGTGAAACCGAAAGAGTCGAAGCGGGAATAGCGGCATAAGCGGGTCGCGATGGCGACGAGAAGCGAGATGGATGCAGGGCGCCGATCTGCAGGGCCGAGAGGGACAACGAACAAGCCTGGGCCAGCCAGGGGCGTAGGGGGAAGGAGATGCCAGAAGATCTTGTATGCAAATTCCCTCGGTGCATCTCCGTGGGATCCTGGCGGGATCCGTGGAGGATTAACGGGCCGGCTCGCATGAAAGGAAGGAGAAGAAGAAGAAGAAGAAGAAGAAGACGCAGAAGAAGAAGAAGAAGAAGAAGAAGAAGAAGATGGAGGAGGAGGAAAGAGGCTCCCTTCGTCTCCGTCTTATTCCTGAGTTCCCTGGTCTCCCGTCCCTATTTCTCCCCCTCGATGCTCGATTCTCGTTCCTCGCTCCTCCCGCCTTGCTCGTCCTTCGATCCGCTCGGTTCGCCCGTGGACCGCCAAATAAGAGAAGCGAAGCGAGCGCGTTTGCTCGCGCGCCGACGGGTCCACGGGGCGAGTGGCCCCCGCGCCAAAGAGAAGAAATAGCGCGGCGGGTCCTGCTGCTCCCTGCCAACGGGGAACGAACTCGAGAGAGAAGAGATATATACATTCCGTTGCGCCGATGCCGCCACCCGATCTTTCACCGCCTTCTTCCCTCGATCGTCCCCGTGGAAACCGAGAAATCCGTCGGGCGGTTCTTCTGTCGGCATATATCCCCCGCGCGGATCTCACGCGCAACCTGCATATAAACGGGGCGGAGAGGCGCGAAGAATCCCGCCCGTCTGCTCCGTCGCTCGCGAACCCACCGACGAACGGTCAACGAAGAGGGAATCAAACGGGGGAGAGAGAGAGAGGGGGGGAAGAGACTGGCGAGTGAGCGGCCAAGAGGTGCGAAGAAAACTATTTGCCGAAGATTTTTGCCCGCGACTCGGCGTTAGATATACGATCGCGAAAGAACCACGCGGATACGTGAGCGGCCTACGAAAACACGAAACCTCCGCCATTCACGTCGCCGCGGGATTTTATCGTTATTGCCGTGTTCGGGAGGGGCGGGAGACGGGAGGGCAGGCGAGGCGCGAGTTGCACGCCCGCGGGGCGCGATTTTCTTCCAAAAGAATCGTGTTCGGTGCCCCGCGAGCCCTTTTTGCCCGCGAGTAGATTCCGCGGTGGTCAGCCTCTCCTTGGGACTTTTCTGACAAGTGGTCTCCGGCTGCTGCTGGCTACGAGCCGTTTCACGCTCTCCCGGAGTACATTCCGCTCCTTTGCTCGGCCGCTTGTCCTTCGTGTCGTGTCCCCTTTTTGCGGCCGTTCGACGGCCAAATCGAAACTCGCCACCTTTGCGACAACCTCCCCTCCCCCTCTCCATTCCCCCCGTCGCGTTCCCCGGCGATCGTCGGCTGCTGCTTTTTCCACGGAGCTGATTAATCGAGCGTCACCGCGTGTCGCGAAATTAACGCGGCGAGAATGCCTCCTGCGTGTATCCTTGACCGCGGGTAATCGAGCCCGCTCGCATAAATCCTATTAGAGGTGATCAGAGGGGCGCGCAGCACGCCGCGCCGCGTCCGTGTACGTGCCAGCACGCGTGTGGACCCCTTTCCGGGCGAATCCACGGGCAACAAACAGCGAAGGCGCTTTCGGCCTGCGATCCGATCCGCTCGAGAGGGACCACACCGCGCACCGGATGCATCCGGGTAAATCGAGCGCGAGAACGAGCCCCTTCGACTCTCCACGTCCTCCGACTTCCCGGCAATCGAGAAAACTCGGGCCACTCGACTCGCCGGCTATAAAACGTCAGCGTCGCCCATTCTTTCGCCCTGGGATCGAATATCCAACCATTCGGATTCGTAAACTTTTCGGAATGTCGCTGGGGAGGGGGTTTGCGATTCCCCACTCCACTCGCGCGTTCCTTGAATTCAAAACTGGGCCGCGCTTCTACAGTGGACACGCTCCTCACGGGTACTTAACATTTCCCGAATTAATATCTCATGGGGTGAATTGAAATATCATTTTTCCGCCAATTTCTTGCGTCGATAGAGAATAGTTTCTGATCGGTTTTGTAGTACGAAGCTTCGATCTCGAGATGAATGCAATTCAAATTTCAGTGGCCGACTTCCGACACGGGCTATTTATATTTCAGAATACTATGTAAAATTCAATGTTCTGTCTCGAAATCTAGAATACTTGGAAAGCGTGGATTAAATTGATAAGATAGGTGGGAGATCGGTTACTGTTAAATCGTACTAGGGGAGCGAACTCTGTGACGTGTCCCCATTCAGTTACAAATTTCCCACAGACGACCGAGGCGAGACGGCTCGCGTATAGGGTAAGTCCGGGAGACGCGGTCGGGCCGGAGAGTTGGTCGAGTTGCTATATTTCAGACTCTCTACGTAAAAATGCGTTAAAGTGTAGAGCAATTACTTCTCTAGAAGCCGAACAGAGAATGAATATCGTCATTTCGCTTCCTTCTGTGTTTTTCTGGATTTATAGGCTTTAAAAGGTAAATCGAGGTTACATTTAACCTCTTTTGTCAAACAGCGGTGTACCATATTAACTCTTCCTCTCAAAGCTAACGAGAAAACCATCTCTCGGTGCAGAAAGGAGAGATGGTCGAGTTATGATTTTTTTAAATATTTTTTTTATTTTTTATTTTCTATTATTATTTTTGTTTATTTAGTTTATTTATTCACTTTTGTATTCATTTGCCTTGCTAGTCGCCAGTAGGTAGTTCACTTTTTCTTTAAAATGTTCTTTACTTGTTTAGCGCAAATAAATTAAATATCAATGAATCTGTGGTTGCATTCACTCATAAATAACTTTGCTTTATTCTTTGTTAATTTTCCATGAATTATTATGTGAGTGGTCTCTGCCAACGACGAAAATCATTTCACCCGGCACCTCGGGAGAGGCAGTCAGATGGCATGACTTTAGTTTTCAACCCGATTTAAAGTAAATATTGTTTTAAAGCAAATATCGACCAGTTTTTCTGAATCAGTATAAAATCCTGAACATATAGGTTTGTTCTGATAAAATAAGTAAATTCAATATTAGCTTTAATAGCCATTTTATATTATGTCGACCGCGTCTCCCGGATTTACCCTACTTATGTAACCCGGTAGGGAGGTGAAATTCCCTTTCGTTAACGTGTTTCGATTCACCAATAAACTGCAGAAATTAAATTGAAATAAAATTGAATAAATTAAAGAAATTAGTATCGCGTCGCGTTGAAGCCCCCGTCTCATTCCCTGAAGACTGAAACACTTTTATTCCTCCGCGATTGAAAGTGAGAGCCTTGTACGCTTTTCCGTAGAAAATATGTTTAAAACCGCAAAAGCGGCTGAAGTGCGCGCGAGATATCACAAGGACAAGTGATAACATGCATGCACTTCCGTAATGTTTCAAAACGCTCGCCCTTAAAAGTAGAATATACGAGTGCGGTGTGCCCGCTCGTGTCTTTTGTGCGCATGTGTGCGCGCTGCTGACATTTAAATAGCGCACGCCGGAAGTCCGGGGCTTCGGAGCTTTAATTGCTCCCATCTTGAGGTCGAAGCTTCGAACAGCAAAGTGGTAAGGGAATTTTGTTGGTTTCTTTTGGCACGAGGAATTTGCATGCTTTGCAAATTCCGTTTAATTATGCAACTCCCGCGACGAATTAAGTCGCCTTGACCAAAGCGAAGTGACCGCGTCACGATTCTCACCCTTTATCGGTTGCTTTCACGTGTTACCGCGCATAAGCGTATGCACATTAAGCACCGTGTAAAATGCGTAATTGATCGTTTTTAAAACAATATCATTGCCCTGCTAATAAGATACAGTGATAAATACCTACTTAGTCTTGAGAAATCAATGACCGCTTTAGAATCTCGACAGAGATAGACTTCAGCTATTCCTCGAGTACGAAATCAAAGGCACGGCCCAACGTTGTCTGAGAAACGGGAATAGTATTTCAAGTGTTTCAAGACTGAATATAGGCGTCTAATACCAGAGATTTCAGTTATGTTTAATACGCGACGTTTTCTGTCTATTCCCGAGATGGTCGGCATCGCGAGCCGAATTATCCAGCACATAATGACATAGAATTCTGCTCCTTCCGCCGCTTCGGGGATGGGGGCCATTTCTGGAATTCTCTCGTACTCGCGTAAATTATTCTCGATCCGTCCGATGTTCTTTCCCACCGAGCTAAACGATAATCGTAACCGCGTCCCCTAAGTGACTGCCAGTGGCTCGGAGAGACACGATGAGTTCGTTTTTCGACCTCACCGGGCTAAATTTAACCTGGGCCGGCGCGGGCCACAGAATTCGTTCGGCCTGAAAAAGGGAACGAGCCGAGAATCTCGAAAACCGTGCCGCCCCGAGGCCCCCGCGACGCGTCCCTAAACACTTTCGGGAGCCCCTGGCCGGCCCGATCCCGAAGGCCACGCACGTTTTCTTATCCCCGTCGATTTTCCACGGTCTCGTTTTATCGTGTCCCGTTTAATCGATCGGATTCCGCGCGAGTCGATCGCCGAGATAATCAGCGTGTCTCGAGAGCCCGGCGACGTCCTGGGTGTTAAGTGCTACGTTTGCCCTCTGCGTGACGCTGTCTTGTAACACGTCAGCGCACCCTGATTTCACGGGTGGAGTTCAGGCCGGCGTCGCGACGCCCGTCTGCCAGACGCGAGACGGAGCAGCTTGTCGATTTGCATTACAACCGTGGACCAAATAGAGAAGTCTTGTCGATCGTCAGCAACGATCTCGACCTTAGCCTTGTGCTCGCTTTCGCGAATAGAAGCGTCTCTCAATTAACTCGTTCGGATTGAATCGCTTTCTTTCTATCTTGCTCTGGTTCTATTTGAAGTATTCCGATCCCACAGCGCGGCGTTCATCCTTGCGTTTCGATTCCGCGTAGGTGGCTACTCGTCTCCCCCCCCCCCCCAGCTTTTCGTCGTTTATGTCACTGTTCCGCCTGCTCCAAATTTGTCGCAATTTCCCTCGTGATCTTTCCCTCGATCGGTCGAAAGAGAAAGTCCCGTAGCAATTGGCGATCGTGTAATCGCGACAAGATCACCGCGGGGGACGGCTGGGGACCGAGTCGAACGTCGCGTCGTCTCGTCACGATTCGGCGACAAAAGGAGGAACGAGACGCGTCGGCTCGCTGCTTGAACGATGGCAATCAGCGTTGGTCCTCGCGCGTATTGAAAGACGCGCCGCTGAGAGGATCAGTCACTCGGTGTGGTGCGAACCACGTCCACATCGCGACACAATCTTTTTCTTCCTCTCGGCGTCGCGTGTGGGCGGTAAGCCCCTTTTCCTTCGCCTCGTCGGCTAACAACTCGTTCCTCGCCTGGGATCACGGGAAAGGACCTTTTCCTCCACGACGCCACGCTTATCCGCGCCCCCTTATCTGTTGCCGCAGTGAGATAGACTGGAGTAGACTAGCTTCGATGAAGCACAGGGCTGAGCTGCTTCAGAATTCTCTGAGTTTAGCATGGTTATGTCAATTTACTGAACATTCACGCGCGGGTATGAACCGGGAGGTACTGGCTTCTGAAACTATCGATTCTAAAGAGACCGCAACCAGTATCGCGGTTCTCTGTTTTACACACTTCGCGTTCGGTTCTCACGGTCGTTTTCTCCGCGCGGCAAAGAAACGTGCTATCGATGCATCACGAGCACGCGTTTGTCATTCGCGAATAGACGCTGGATCTCGCGTGGTCACGAGTGAGAATGGAAAGGGACGTTTGTACGTCCAAGCCTTTTCCCTTTGCTCATCTTCGACCATGGGCGCAGCATCTCTGATTAGGTCGATAACACCTTAGTGCCGTGGGCCTGTGGCGGCGAACTTATAAAATATTCTTCGCATTATGTGCCTACATTCAAAATTAGATCCGGAATATTTAAGAAACACGGTGCAAATCATATCGTTCCTGGTTCCAGCGACTTTCCAGTCGAATATCAGAGTAGGGGCCTAGGACAAAGAGAACCCGCTAACGGGAAAATGGTTCGACGACAGGGAAGAAAGGATTTCTGTTCCCTCGTGGAACAAGAGGAGATACATAGTGGCTCGTTGGAGAGGCGGCTCGTGGTCAGCCAGGTAAGGCTGAGCCGCAGGGAATGCAGGCAGGTGTGTCAACGGCTGTCGCAACGCATCCTCGCGGCAGCGTTTTGTTAACTGCTCGTTCGCGTGACACCGAGCTTAGGATAAAGTTAGTAACGCAACTTAGAATGCTCTGAGCGCGTGCATGCGCGCCGACAGAGAGTCCTCCTCCTCGTCTTTCTCCTATTTTCTGACTGTATCCGCGCTGCTCTCGCGCAACAGAGATCGCGCGTGCGATTTTCTCGGACGAGCACGCTTCCCTTTTTCCACGCCGCTCTCCGGCGACGTCCTTTCCCTACGAAGTTGGCGGCTCGTTTCATCGTCTACGCGTCGCGTCACGTGAATCACAAGTCCCTTTTAATTGAGGATTTCTAAGCGTCCCCGGCGCGGAATCGTTGACCTGGGTCGCGGCAGTATAGTTCCTCCGCGCGATGGAATATTAGTGGACCTAGGATAAGCAGGCAGTACAGCTAAAACATAAATCGCGGTTTGAGGAGCCACTGACTGACAATGAGAACGATTAACCTAGAATAAGTCGTCCATTCTTTGAATTCGGCTGTAATTAATGATCCCCGGAGCGCGTCTAAATTCCACTCACGAACCTGTAGATGTGTAATTAGTACACACGAGGGTGCCAGGTTTCTTCGCAGTCGCGGAAGCTATGCGACCCTGGTTCCCCGATTCCAACCGCCTTGCATCGCCGGTTAAGAATAACCAGTTCGCGACAAAGCTGACAATGAATTTGGCAGTAACTCTGTTGTTCTATCGACGCTCCGTTTGGCCCAATCTCGCGTGACAAACGACCTTCCGCCAGGCTTTCCTATGGCAGCCCGTCCGCGGATCGGTTTCCCCGCCGAAAGATGGAGAATTTGGACCGTACGCTTAAGCGATTCAGTGTGCGTCGCCGCTGTGTGTTTCTTCATTCATGAAACTTCGACTCTGGGGACTCTGGAGCGCACAATGGGCACGAGGAAGATAAACACGACGCCGGCGGATTCATAAATCTCGGATTCATTCAGTGGCTCGGGCTTCCCCATTCATCTTGGCCTCCGTAATCGTTCGCTGATGCTTGGATCCACCGCGTCATTGGATGAGCCGAGTTCAGGATAGAACAACATCGTTGACCCCTGTTATTCTGCCCGATTGCTACACTCGCGCGATCCCTGAATTTGCCTAACCGCGTTCGATCATATATATTTCGAGTCCCGACGTCTCCTCTTAAGCATCTCGAAGCCCCGGACGTCCCCTCATTGATCTGGCTGACAGTCTCCAACAAATTGGAGCAGCTCAATGGAGACGCAAGTACCTATTATCGAGATCATTTCTTAGCCAACGACGCCCCTATCAGCCTAGCAACCCTTTAACAACGTTGACAGTTTTAATTATTCTGGTCCGACCATGAGCGCACTTGACGAGCGACATCGTTTTCGCGGTGTTTCTAAAATATTCAACCCATCGATTAAGCACGGTCCCTTCCATTGAATCCCGCTCTCAGTTAACGACTCCGCGCGGTGGCGATCTCGATGCAAAGCTTGGCTTGGAGAAATCGCGATGGTGTTGGGGGAACGTAAGGGCCATAGAAAGAGGAAGAGAGGCCTAAACGAGATCATCGAGCGAAACCGGTGACCGGCGATGTCTATATGGAAGTGTGACATCCCGATGGGTTATTCCTGGCCGCTTCGGCGTCTGCCCTCTATTAACGTGCGCGCGTTCTCTCGCGCGACTTTCCCCTTTCTCCCCGGCCGGCGAGCGGGAAATAGTGACGTTGAAGAAGGCGCGGGGGCAAGACGCCTCTCGTCAGAAATAGTGGCAGTTCCCTGTCTCCGCGCCAGCCACCACCGATATCTATTCCGGCGCTGCAAAACAACATCTAGCCCCTGTCCGACTAGCCAGCCGGGTATCTAGCGGCGTGGCTCTCGATAGGCGGCACGTGGAATATTTTCAAATCTGCGGGGAGATCGATCGGCGAATTAGCAGGGCGGGCACGTTCTTGCTCCCCGCGGCGAAGATTATTCGGTAAACGTGGGAAAGGAGAAAGCAAGCCTCATCTTTCCTCCCGGCCGGGCGAGGTACTCGGAGTAGGTACTGTAAGCCGGGGATGAGATCCCGCGACTGTGCCTGCAAGTTTTTCGTGGCGGGTGTTAATTCGGTAAGACGAGGGTCGGGATAAGGGGAGGGCCGTTTGAATCGACAGGCCACTCGAGGCTCGTTAATCGCGGCTAATATGCGGGAAACAAGGAACAGCCACGAGAGCAATTAAGTCGTTGTTGAGTAAGACGAGACCGAGGCGGCCTCTTTTACGACAGCCGGGGCCGTAATTCAGTCGTTTCGTAGCGTCTGATTTGCCAAGGTATTCCCCCTTTATGCGCGAGCCTCGCCGTGGCGGGCTCGGCCTGCACCTGGCTTCGTGTCTTCTAAAAAAGCCACCGCTGAAAGCCGAGAAACTCGGCGAGGGTTACTCTCGCCGCCGCTGCGATGCACCTTTCTGGTTTCCGTATGCGGGCGCAGCTGTACCCGGCCAAGAAGAAAAGACGTTGCGCGGTCAAAAATTACTCACGCGACGGAGCTTGAGCCGCCGCTGTGATTCCGGAAGAGTCGGAGCTCTTTGTCGCGCGGGGGACTTTTCCTCGTTCTATTTCGATGGTAACATGTATTTCGGTCGGGGAAGGTTGCTGGAGATATTTCGAGCGAAGTGCAAGGAGACGCTCGTCTATTCTATAGGCTATCGACTGACAAGATGCACGCGCACATTGGCACTTGACAGTGTCTCGGCGTAATTTGCTTCATTACTGTTGGATCTGGTAATGGGAGATATAGGAATACCATGCTTTACTTCCATCGCCACTTGGCACGGCTTGTGAATAAAAATTTCTGCGATTACTTTAGTGGTATTTCCTTGGGTGGAAATATAGCAGGTACCGCGATACTTCGCCCGCCTCAAGTACCGTTTCCAGCTGGAAGGTGGCGGTACTCCGTTACCCCGTTAGGTCCTCGGGGGTCGAGGTCGCTCGGTGTTCGAAGGAGCCAGACAGTCCGTGTAAAGAGAGAGACCCGCACGGGGGAAACAATGTAGGTAACGCGGCGAAGGTTAGGGGCGTCGTAAATCAAGGGAACGAGCATCGACGCCCGTAAAGTCATCGAGGCACGATCACTTCTATCGAGGCTGGTGGGAGAAACGATTAGGCCGTGGCGGCCACGAGGCGAGAGGAAGACCCCGGGGGCCGAGCCTTCGTGTTCAAACATCCTCCTTTATTGCCCCTCTAAACTCGCCAGGACGATCCGTGGAGATCGGCCGAATGTAAATCTGATCGTTGTTTCTCCGGTCAGCCGGTTACGCCTTCGCACCTCGCTGCCTCGGGCTACGTGGAAGCTTCGAACGACGCCTGTCGGGCCTCATCCTAGCTACTCCATCGACCATAGGTACTCCTTTCAAACTTTCAAACGCCCAATCTGTCGCCTTCCAATTCACTCGACCCTAGCCGATGGGACCACAGCCAGAGTCACTTGGTCGTGCCAATGACACTTCGTAGGTAGATGCAGAACTAGAAGATATCGAACCCATGCTCGGTCATTCGTTAGCGGTATATACCGAACAGTTTGACTTAATTTCACGCGCTTCCTTTCCAAGCGCTCGTGGCGAACATCCCGGGGTGGCTGTTTCGCGCGCGCTCCAGGGTATTAGACCGCCCCGGCGGCTGTCATCGTTCACGGGGAGGCGGCTGTTCGCGCAAACCAGCGTCGAATTAATCGTTGGGAATACGAAGAGCGAGGCACGCGGACGGGCGGGCGACAGATACAAACGGGAACCTTGGTGCGCCGGAGATCGGCTCGTTTAATTTTATCGCCGGAAAAAGGGAGTTCCTCGGCACCGGGATCTCTCGAAACATCGCCGCTGGCCGGCCAGGACTGTAGTAAGTATGTTAATGACTCGTAGGCGACAGGCTTTAGATCTAGACGTCTCCTCTGCGCTCATCTAAGCGCGTCGCGTCGCGCGCTCGCTGCGCGCGACCTCCCTTCGCTCGGTCGCTCCGTTGCTCGCTGCCAGCGAATAGCTCAGCATCAATCCCGACGTCTTATTATAACGTTATTAAAATAACCGGCCCTCGCCAACTTAGACCACTGCCCCCGCCCTCCCTCGCCCTCCTCCGCTCCTGTCTCTCACAGTTCTGGCTCAGTGACGCGCTCGCTGCCATCACCGATTCGAACACGCTCCGTTCGGAGGCCCTTTGAGCGTCGCGGTGCCCGGACGCGCTGCCAAGCGGTCATCGAGCTTCCTGGCCCACTATCTAACGTGGATCAAGGGGCGGTTGATCGAAACTACTTGAGCTAGCACGGTTTCAAAATTTCACCCAGGATCACTTGGGGGAACATTCCGCTCGCTAATGGAATCGATGAGGAACCCCATTTTGCAAGAGGATCGAGGTTTTCTCACCACCGAGGCGTTGAAAGGTGTAAATGGACGCGACCCAGGGGTCGCCAACCTCCTGGAAATCCCTCTTTTTCATTCGCACTGTCCTAGGAACGTCTGCTCCGCGCGCTCCATTGAGAAAATATTGCAAATTCGCTAAGCTCTAGCGCGACACCCCGGCACCGCGGGCGCGCGCAATCAGCCGCGAGAAAGAAAACTTCCCGTCCAGCTGGGAATAGTATTTTTATCGTGTTTACGGGTTTATCGAGGCGTCACGCGTCGCTGACACGCGGCTTGTTTACCTAACATCGAAGCAGTAATTATACCGTCGGTTTAATGACGTCCGTGATTCGTTTTTATCTGGCACTCGTCTATCAGGTGTCACGCATCAGCGACTTTCAATCTACCTAGCATCGTTTTCTCGTGAAAATTTCAGGTGAAATCAGCTTCGCTGCCGAGATACATATTATGGGACTTGATTCGAAATAACTTCGGTGTCCTGATTCTCTAATTACCTGCCGTAAATGATCTGCCTGGGACGCAAGATGCTCGTCTTCCTCGTGCTCTCGACGAAGGAATTAAAACGACATGTCCCCTCTCATCGAAGTTCATCCCACGTGGACTATGGTTACCGTAAAACGCTTGCAGCACTCCTAAAACAGCGCTTTTCGTGCACGAGCCACCCCTGAGCCTCGCAAATCGTTTATCCCGCTCGTAGCCGAGGCCTTCTACACGCTGGATATTGTATTACAGGGTTGAATATTTAACGAGGACGGCGACACTTGGCACGAGGGGCAAAAAGTTGGTGGCCTCGTTCCACCCCCGAAGGTATATCCGCCGCCCCTAATTCTTTTCGCCTCGATTTTCCCTCGATAGCCGAGGGGCGAGTCTGTTTCCATCTCACGCGGATACAACCGCGATACCAGCCTTATCTTTCGCTACGTGTCGCCGACTTTACACTGGAAACTCGTTGCTCCCCATGGCAGCTCAGCGACGGGGGTTGAATTATTAAAAGGGCGGCTTTTCTCCTAATGTATCGACGCCTGTTATACCCGTTACCAGCATCCGTCTTTAAACTTTCACGCGCGTTCGCTCGGCTACCAAGAAGCCGTGAAATTTTCCACGCCACCCGTAGAAACTTGGAGGGTGTGTAATCGGCCGTATTTTTAACAAGCAACGACACAAGCGTCACAGAAATGGAACAAGGTAACGAAAAGTCTCGGGACGGTCGGTGATCACTTTCGATCCCACAGCGCTCGATCTCGTCTCACCTCGAAATACCAAGGCGGCCCCGCTTCGATCTTTTGTTACGAAGATAATCGACCGCGCTCCTCGCCGACGCGTCTCGGATACGCGTCATCGCGTGCTTTAGTTGCTCCCGCGTTTAAAAATAATTCGGAAGGCCGCGGACGATGAGTAAAAAAAAAAAGAAAAGCAAACGTGTCAGCGCCGAAAATACGGAGCACCCGAGGGTAGAAAAATCGCGGCCGATCCTCAGCGGCATCGGTCAGAATTCGATTAACACCCACTCGCCCCCACATAAATATCAACTCGGAGCGACAATTTGTCGGCGTCCTCTGTGCTCTGGCCGCCATTTCTATGCCCGTCCGGGACCGAAGTAATATTTCTCTTCCGTGTAATTTTCCGCAGTGGCAAAGTAAACCTTGCAAGTAATTTCGGTCCATCCTTCTTGCCTTTTTCGCTGGAGGCGCAGAGGGAGGAAAAAGAAGGGAACGACCGTGTCGCGTTGCGCAAGGAACCGAGCCGTATCAACCCCCTACACCAACCCCTCTCCGCCCCCGTGTCCCCCGAGCCCTTCGTGCAACGCCATAAATCACCCCGACAAATTTAATTATCCTGCTGTCTGCGATAAAGCCCCGGCGCGCATCCTCCTTGTTGTCTAACTTCACCTATCTCGCAAGCCCTGTAAGCCTTCGGCCCGCTTCCGCCTCGCGCTTTGCGGAAAATCCGCGGGGGACTTGGGGCGCTCGGAACTTCAGCTCGCGAAATGGTTTTTCGGAAATTGGGGGGCAGTTTGTATACCTAAGTAGGATTTTCCGTTCGTTTTGGCTGGGAGGTTCTTTCGAATCTGCGCTGAATAGGTATGTACTTCTAGAGTCACGGTTCACTTGTTCTCAGTAACTGAGTTTGCGAGTTAAGAAAAAAAGAGACTTTGATCTCGAAAGTATTCTATCTTCAAAGGGCTAACGTGCTTCTTCTAAATTTACTAATTCCTTGTTGCGAAAAGCACAGGGTCTGAATGGGATAGTTACACCTAATCCCCCCAAAAAACGTTTGTTCGTTGAGCTGCTTAAAGTCACGAACGCCCCACGCAACGGTTTAGCCGGAAACATTATTATTATTGTTTATAAGTCCTTCGGTTAATGAAACGTTCGCGGTGGAACGTGATTTCCGGTTTCATCCAGCAGATTACACGCCCCCTCTCCCCACCGTTTATTCGGCTATGCCCGGGATTATAACAACTTGTTGTCCCTTCGATTAATCGAAATTCACGTTTATCCCTTTCTTGTACTGGCCGCCCTATCCTCGGTTCTTATGGCGGGGCTTATCCAGATCGTAGATAAGGGAGACCCGAATTTACCGTGGCTTACCTCCGATTGCCTTCCTCCTCTGAAAAGTCTGCCGCGCAGAATCGAAGCAACCATTGCTTCCCTCGGAAAACAATTTCTTCCTGATTCGACAAAAACCAATTACAAAGGGCAAAAATGAAAGAGACCCTCCGCGTAAAAACCACAGAACCCTTCTCGCGTACCACGAGCGCAATTGCGCGGACAAAGCTCTTCGTCTACCAACCTCCACCTTAAGCTGCCCAAAACTAGCCCACGACTACCCCCGAAATCATCACATAAACTTCCCCCTTATAAGGAAAGGAAACATGCGGGACGAAGTATGTGCGAACGTTCGGACCTCCGGGGAAATGGGATTACAAGTAGTCGGCTGCCCCGGATTAATCGAAATTCACGTTTGCCCGTATGCAGAAGCGCGTGGAACGCCTAACCTACCTTTCGTTGGAGAGCTTACAGAGATCACTATTAACTGGTGCTGGGATAAGCCACGGACGGCGGCGGGTTCTTATCTGCGCCCCGACGCCAGATAAATTTCCCAGCCGAAGCGCAGGGCCCGCGGATTAGGTTCGTGCAAATAGTGTGCATCCCGTTATCGGCGCCGTTGCAGCGCGAGGACCATCCCGCCACGCGTCATATGTGCGCGCCCACCGTCGCGTTTCCGCGCTGCTGGTGTACGCTGGACAAGCGATTAAAGGGCCGGGAATGGTTTCGGTGCGGCTGCGTGACGCCGAATCGCGCGTGTCTTATCTGCGATGCTTCTGGACGCGCGGTAACAGCGCCGTGCCCTGCGTCCGTGGTATTTCGCTGGTGCCCAGAGAGTGATCTTATCATTGTCGAAAGTGAAGTTACCGAAAATTGTCTCGCGTGTCGAAGAAGATCGGCAAGCTTAGGGACTCGGACGATCGTTCGCAAGATTCAACTATATAACCACGACTATCTTCTTCCTTCCTCTGCCTCGGATCTGCCAAGTGTCCAATCCGACCCGCGAGGAAGTAGTATACGAACGATCGCTGGTAACGAATAATCGTGCAATAGTCGAAGAAGAATGAAGGGGCGGGAAGGGGGTGCTTTAGAACTCTTTGACCGATATCCCTCTCCCCCGTGGGTTGTTCAGTTGCTCCTCATTGAAATCGTAACCGCCTCCGCGGCGAGATTGGCATAAGGCAACTTGACCGAGCCGCTCCCTCATTGTCGAGCGGTCCAGGCCGCATTATAATACAATTTTCAGTAGTCGGGGCCCAGGCCCTGGGCACAAATGCACACGCACGCGGATCGTGGCCCCGGTGCTCGTAAAAAGAAAGACGCGGTACGGGAGAGGATCAACGCGGGGGTACGTCCAGAGAGAGAGAGAGAGAGAGAGAGAGAGAGAGAGAGAGGAAGAGAGGAGGCGTAGGTCGCGCGTACTAGCGTACGCGCGCCGACCACGCGTGTACCTGTGTGCGCCGCGCCGGGGGTATAAAGTGAACCGGTGGCAGCCAGCACAATGCGCCGTATCAAACAAAGCTGCTGCGCGCACGGGACTTCCATAGAAGTGTGGGTGGGTGCGCGAGGTGTAGTATTACTCATTCAAATGATCCTCTCCAGAACTCTATCTGTCTCCTTCTCTCTCTCTCTCTCTCTCTCTCTCTCTCTCTCTCTCTCTCGCCTCTCTTACGGCCTCCACCTCTCGCCCGAGCGACCCTCTCCGTCTCACTTTTTCTCCACCCTCCACGGCGCTTTTAATCCACGGCCAGGCATTCACGTCTTTCTGTGCCCCGGTTAAATAAAGAGTCCCGCTGCAGCTCCGGGCCTGTTGCATGCGCGGTCGCAGCACGACGAAAGGGCGCGTGTGCGCAGGTACGCGCGGAGAGGGTTGCCGGCGAGAACCCCTTTTGCCTAGATTTCATTTCGGATCTCGAGAGTTTCCTCCCACCGACCATTGTGCCGATTCGTACCCCTCTACCTTTCTCTCGGTCACCCCCCGTCCACCTCCCCCCGTTATTCGAGTCACATATCGAGGACGCGCCATAGGTCTGATTTTCGAGGTTTTGTTCGAGGGACGGGCTTTGCATTCAGGGATCCGTTGCCCTGTTGGTGGCATTGTTAACGCGGACTCTTTTGCGCGTTTCGCTATAGCGCGACGCGAGATTTGATTAATTTCTGCCCTTGATAGTCTGCGCGACCTCTCGGAAATAGAACGTTGAATCTAGCTGGCTACGAGTTTCGCGTTACTATCATAAAATGTTAGGAAGGGAGTCCTTGATCATTCCTCCCCAGTTACAAGCGTCTCTCTCCACCCAATCTCTCTCATCCCCTTTCCTCGATTATTCGGTGTCGACTTCCGTCGCACACCGCGGGAAGCCATTGACGCCGTGGCCTCCACTAGACACTGACTCTGTTTGCCCGCGTTGATCGGTCGTCACAACAGAGCTTCGCGAAGGGAACGTTGTTGTCGTCGTCGTCGCCGTCCTTTCCCCGGGTTCTGGGGGCCACGTTGTTGCTCGGCGTTCAGCTTTACCCTGGGGTTACCGCGAAAAGCGACTCTAAACGGATTTCCCGGGCACCGTTCTAATGCCATTGTGCGAAATCGTTGCCTCCTTTCGTCCGCGTCCAGCAGTAAAGTGTTTCAGGCTCCCCTGCACCCCGCTGCCCCTGCGCCCGCCCCTCCTCCCTCCTCTGGTCTCCTTTTCACGGGATTGTCAACAGTTACCAAGGGTTGGCAAGGCGAAGGGGGAGGGCCACGGTTTTGTCGTCGACTCGGCCCTATCCACGGGAACGTCTTTCCTCGTCCTTTGTCGAGCGGAAAATTCTCGGAAGGATTCCTCCTCGGGGAAAAAGAAATAGACGGCACGAAAATGGGACCTGGAACACCCCCGCTGCGCGTCCCATTGTTCGAATCCCGCACTCGCAGCGGGCCCTTCTGGCCTGCGCTCCTTTTGCCCGGAGTGGCCGGGCTAAGCTGCGACACGCCGCTACCTTCTAGCTTGGCGATTTTCAATCTCGTAAAGGATTTACCCTACGACAGACGATTTTCGAGGATCCTATCGCCCTGGCGGAACTTACCTTACGCTCGGCGTCTTTCCACTGAACGGGCGGAATTGGGAGGCTGTTTCACGGGCGCTGTTCTTGACTTCACTTGAACGCTCTTCTGCATACAAGAGAACCGCACCTTCTCAATCTGCAACAAGGAAATCAGGCAGAGAATAATCTCCCCGAGTGTTCCAAGCGGATGGTATTGTATTTTCCAAAGTCAGATCTCTGTGGAATCCGTTTGCCGCCTAGGAAGTTCTAGGAAGCTTCTTGGCAATCATCTTTCGGAGTAGTGCTCGTCGAAAACACCCCAAAGTGGGCCACGAGTCGGGGAAACATCACCGTGCGAAAAATACACGGATTCTGCTCGTACCAGACGCGGGAATAAGCGCTGCAAAGCGTGCACAGAATTGACTGTGGACCCCAGGTTTCGTACTCTCCGCTGGATTATCCGGCTTGCACGCGCGCGCGTCCCGAGATTATATACAGGGTGGCCCATTGTCAGGCGGAAATTACGGAAACGCAAATTGGCCGGTGTGACTGTGACGGGCGCAGACGTGAGCCACGTGCTGCCGCGTCGCCGCTCTGCGGTTCTGTAATCAGTAATACCCGGTGTTCGGGGGATGGTCGAAAGGGGATGGCGAGATCGGGGCGGATTTCTAAGCCGTAAGCCCCGCTATTGAAACGATCAGGCCTGAAGGCTGTTTCCAGCGGGCCAACGGGCGCGCATTTCGGCAATTACGCGTTAACGATGCGCGCCCCCGATATGAAATTGCCTTTCTCGGCCTCTCCGTCTCGCTGACAAACCACTTCTCTCTCCTCCGTAATTATTCCTGTTTATCGACCCCGTTCAGCCAATGGTAATTACTCGCCACGATCTAGAGCAGAGGAAGGGATGCGCGGCGCGAGTTGCTGAAAGTGTTGTTCACGAGATTCTCACCGGAGAATACCGAGTAGGGTGGGCTTCGTTTTCGGATAACGGACTCGGGATCTGATACTGTCGTTTCAACCTCGAGATCTTTGGCCCCTGCCGCAGATAATAAGCCATCATCCGCAGCTAAACGATTCACGATGCCCCGCTGAAGGGGTTAATCATCCGGAGCAAAGCCAGCCTTTCAGAGAGCGCAAATAAACTCTCCCCCGCCCCCGATAACATCGACGAAAACAGGAAAATAATACCACGGACGGTGGGCATGGATTCGTGAAGGGAGCGTGTTCTCGTCCCGGTGTCCCAGTGTCCATCGCGAAAGTACACGCAGCCCTGTTTACAGAAGTCACCGGCAGATACCAAACTGGGGCGACGGGACGCGTGGAGCAGCGTCGCGAGCGTTTCTCTCACAGGGTGGCCCCATTGTCGTCGCCCTTCGATTCCTCCGCAGTTTTTTCAACGCCCGGGGGTCGCCCGTGTCTAGGATCCCTTCGGTTCGCCGTAGCTACCACCCCTGGTGTTTGTCGAGCCACCCGTAACGTGTATCGTCGATCGCATTAGCCAGGCGCGACTATGAATTTCAGAATGGCCCCGTAATTGTTATTGCACCGTTGCGGCGACCTAGCGTCTACCGTTTCGAGCCGCAAATAGGGATCGAGCACCGTGTCGAATCTGGGCCTTCAAAGTGTCTTCGACCAGAATTTATGCCTGGCCTTACGCGGGACCGAGGAATCCGTCGATTTTATTATTCTCATCCGACTCGATCTCGTTGTGGCTCAAGAAATCCACCTTGATTGCCACTATTGTGTACTGATTATGACCGAGTCACTGCAAGGTTTGATATCTACGCGAGAGTCGATCACCCCATCTGCTCCGAGAAAATTTCCTCTCCACACGCGTAGAGCTGGTTAATGTTTCAACACCTCGCGCGGTATAAAATAATTAATCGGTCTCGCGTATCGCTGTCTAACATCTTCGCTGGGCGGAACGTATCGACCGATCCGTTCTGATATTCTCGAAAAATCGGCCGCGACCGATAAGCGGAGAAAGTCAGAGATATCGAGCGGTCGCGATCGTTAGAATATCTAATCGCTGCGATAATCCGGAAGGCTGACAGCGGATAAGCGAAACGAGGGAGTCAAAGTCACGGTGCACGACGGAATTAGATTGGCCCCGAAATCGTCGATGAGCAATTAACCGAGGAATTTTGTCCGCTCGGGCACAGACGATGACGATATCGATTCGCGTTTCTCGGCAAGCGATACGATCGACGTAACAGCTGATCCAACTCCATTGTCGACGATGTCCGGGCGGAGAGTGGTTGTCACGGAGGACTGATTAATTCTGTAGATAATCGATCGGATTGAACGGGGATGAGGGGGGGGGAGGGGATTCGAATCGAATACCGTTGATCGGTTGCGACTTGCACTCGTTACCTTCGAAACGCTTCCTGATTCGACGCTGTTAGCTATTTTCATCGACTTTCAACGGGGCACTCGACTTTTCCAGATTGCATTTTCTAGAGAATCAATGGAAACGTATGCTAGTTTCAGACTCGCCGTCTTCGCGAAGCTGAACATTAATCGTGGCTGGTTTGAATAACCTCCAAATCGTTACCCCATCTTCCAAAGAACAGCAGCCCAACAAGAGCCTTAAAATTACTCGAGAACACGGCTGGGAACGCTGCACGCGAGACTTCAACCCCCCACGACGGGATACTCGCGCCAATTTTCGTAGCGAGCAACATTTAAGTGTTATAAATTAAATTGCGATAGGCGGTGGGAGCGAGGAATAGGTGGAACGTTAGAGATCGCGGTTGCACGCGAAGAACGAACAATGTCGGCCAGTCTTTTGCATCGGCGGGAAAATATCAAGGATGGATTTACGAGGGCGGACAGGGGGTTGAAGGGGCGCGAAGGGCTGGACAGGGACGGCTAGGATCTAGCTTGGGAGAGCGAGAAGTGGCGGAGGAGCGGAGAAGCTGATTCAATCATGATAATTCCCCGAATGAAATTTACCACCGACCATCACGCACGTAGCCGGTAACGCGGCGCTCGCGAGAGCGGGGCAAGCGAGCCAGCGGCTTCCGAGGGTGTTCGGTAACCGGGGGATGCTCGACACTCCCCGACGCTGCCAATCTAATAATACCAATTGACTCCAGCGGCCGGCGAATGCTCGATTTGCGGTCGTCCCTCGTCTTCTTCGCGGTCTACACTCTTATCCTGTTAGCCGCGACGCGCTTGAAAAGTGCACGCGGGAGGGGCTTTCATTCGATTTGCGCGCGTTCTACGGGAAAACGCGATTTGTTTACCGAACTGCTACCTAATTTCCCTGCTGTTTCCCGAGCAGCGACGTTTCATACAGAGGGATAATAAGAGGTTGCTGGCTGACCGTGTCATTTGTATGAAGTTAATCCAGCAATTCGCTTGGTCGACTTTTCCTCTCCCAGAGTGATTCAATCAAATGGAAAGGGTGTAACAGTGATATTAAAAAATGTAATGAGCAAACCAGTGACTTCTAACCTGATCTAAAAGCGGGAGCAATTATTAAACAATTATTAGTATAATCTGATCGAGTATGGCGGGGTCATGAGGTCTTTATCTAGGTACATTACGCATGTTCACACTTGAATTTTTCTTCGAACGAACCACATTCCGCCGGACCCGTTATTACTTGGTGAAAAAAAAAAACGTTTTATCACGCTCCAGGATACTGTACCGCGTACAAAAATACGTATCTCGTTGGCGCATAACGGGCCACTCCTGCTGGTTCGACGATAAGGCACACTTTCGTCGCCACTGTCACTTCTCGATGAGCGATCACCCATCATCGCGACCCTTCTGCCCATTACCGTTATTTCGCGTATGAGGTGGAACCTGGCCCGACATTATTAGCGACGAGCAACGTAACGGGGACCGCGATAACGCCGATAGTGGCGCATAGCCTCAAGGAAGCGAGGTCCCCGTTCGACGTTGTGTTCCGTTTTGTGGCCGAATGGGTGGCATTCTCTCGGATCAAGCGGACCCTAGAACAGTTGCTCTAGCTCCGTCACAAATCACTTTCATCAGGCATTTAGGTACATGGACACTTTTACTTCCAAATGTCATACTGCCAAATCTCGGGACGTCAGATTCGAGAAACTTATTTCCTCGACTTCGATGATTAATTAGTAGGTGGTCGGCATAATCTTCTTCTCCTTATATCACGACACATTATTATAACTCCCTTTCTGCTACTGTCCGACAACTAGACTCTTATCGGTCCTTCAAACATGCAGTGCGGCAGCATATTCTCCAACACTTATAATTTTCTTACTTTACTTTATTCTTTGTGTTATTCTCATGTTTAGCTTTAAGTCATAAGCTAATTTTTAGTTTAGTTCATTCTTAACGTTTGTTACGTTTCTTGTTGCCTCTATTTTAGTTTAGTTTCTAGTACGCGGTTAGGCTTCTCAACAGTGTTACCACTGCAGCCTCGCCTTTACTCTTATCGTCTATGTCTAATCTGTAAATATTCAGGTCTTTTCTTTTTCTTTGAGTAATAAAGACGATTAATAGTAATAATAATAAAACGTCTCGTTCTCCGCCAGCCTCTTCTACCCGAATCTGCTTCTCGTACGTTCTTACACTAGGTAACTCGATCTCGACTAACTCCGCGGCGTTCGCCGTCCTCTGCTCACTATCAGAAACCAATAAGCTTCGATCTGTAAGGGCGGAGAGGAAATAAATACGCCCTCGAGCCGATTTCCCCCCCCGAAGCTTGTAGTTATTGAGCAGATAGCAATTGCCTAGAGGAGTTCTTAATTTCAGGCGGGAAGAGAGATTCCTGGCGCAGCGTTCCCTCCATCTCATCCCCTGTTGGTCTCTTCGTTATGCACCCTCCGTACGTTCCCGACATGTTGCGCGCATTGTCGATAGTCAAATGCATAACAGGCTACGGTGTAAAAGCGGCACGCATGGATGGACCCAGGACCCGGCGCGATGCCAGATGGGTGACTGATGCGACCAGTAACCCCGCGTCAACGTCGAAACGACGAGTCGAGTGACAGGGCAGACCCAGTCTAGGGTCAAGTCGACACGATATTACATTTCCTGCCGATTTATTCGAGACTAACGAAGTGCAGCCCCGTTCGTAGGCGTTCGATTTCGCTTCCCAGCCGTGCGGGCCGATTCACTTCCGTTTCGCTCCGAGTATCGGGTTCTTAATGGTCGTGAAACTTGCCATGCGGCCCGATTCTCCTCGACTTATGCTCGTACAATAACAGTGGCGAAACGAGGGATCATTTTAATTAGAGCGCTTAAAACTCACCGACGAGATCGGAACAGTTACACAAGGCGTCCAAGTGGAGGGTGACACCAAACGTCAGCTATCACCAGAGTCCCGTGTAAATACTCGAAACGGATACAAAAAGAAGGTCCCATAGTTTAGCCAACATTCGAGATGCCATAAATTCGCAGTCTCCTTCTACCTACCATCTCCCTCGGTGGATCGGTGAAATGGGGCGTAGGTCGGGGGCCCACTCGAGTGCTTCCACCAGAAAGCGAAACTCGCACTAAATGTATTACAATCTTGCGGAGAGGGAGGGGGGGCACAGAAGGCAGCGCGTTACACGGTCGCTTCCGTGGTTCGTTTCACGGATATTTTTCGTCCCCTTTGGAGTGTCCGCAGCTGTCACGGAAAAGTCGGTTGCGTTCACAAACATTCCTTTTTTCCGGGGGCCCCGTTTCATTGTTCCCGCCGTCGGCGCTGGCTCGCGGGACCCCCGAGAAGAAACGATTCCGTTCTGGTCCACGTACGATTCACGGCGAAAAAAAAAAAAAGAAAGAGAGAAGGAAAAAGAAAACCAGCCCCTCCCGGGCCGGTCTAACCCTCGTAGGTTACGTTGGACGAGGTAACACCTTCGATGTACACAGAGGGGCAGGGTTAGGAGAGCTCACCCTCCTTTCTCTGCGCCCCGTCGACGACGAGGGGCAGGTCTGGCTCGATTCAGCCGAGGATCCTGCTATAGTTACCCGTCGTTCTGCGGTGCCCCTGGCGCAGGACGCGAATAATGACGTAACAATGGCTGCCGTGAGCACACTACAAAAACAGCGGCCATTGTGAGCCGGCGAACCGCGTTGTACACCACCGACACGGGGTCCTCCACTTCTCTCCCCGTCTCTCCCCCTCCCTTTCCACCGGCGAGTAATGTGATTACACGAGCGTGCTCCAGGCGATTGACAGTCATCCTCGTTAATGGTGTTTTTAAAAACAATATCCACGTGCCCGGCCGGAGAAGTCAAGGGTGCTCCTGGCTTACTTATTCGCGCCTCCCTGAACGCCCCGGCCTCGGGATCCCGGCCCTCTAACGAGGGGATTCGAGGTTTTACGGATGTTTCTCGGCCCTTTTTTCGAATTACCCGACACCTGGTTGTTTGCTTCTGCGGAGGGGACTTTACGGGGAGGGGGTGTTTGTTTGTTTTTTGTTCTGTCTGGGAGGAAAGGTGAATTCGACGACCCGCTATTGTCAATTGTAAGGGGAGGATTCTCTTAGCCTTAGAACGGTGTTTGAAATTTCCCATGGAATCTTCGGTTATTAATTTCCCACCGTCCTCCTCCGACACCTGCTCGGTGGAAAGGAAAGTCGCCTGGCCGAGGTCGAACCTTCGCAGATAATCGTTGAGGTCGTGTGCCCCGAGCGCGGTGCATCGCGATTAATTACCTAACCGAAGGCACGCCCCTTACGTCTTCATTATGTAGGCCAGCTCTTTGCAGGTGCCTTTCATGGAAGGCACTCTCTTTCCGCGAATGGCGAACACCGTATTAAGAAGAATTTCGCGTAGTTGGAGCACGTAGCCGGGAATGGCTCGGTTAGCTTAGGAGATCTCGCCGATGTGTCACGGAGGCCCCTTCCTTTGCGTTTTAATTACGCCACGCGCGGGGGGCCACCCCTTTAATTAGCATTTGCTTTTTCCTGGCGGTGAAATCGACCAAGAGAATCACTCTCCTCGCGCGTTCCTCGAACGGCACTTTTTCTCGGTGCCTTGCTTTGCTTACCCTCTCGGGGAGCTCCAGCTTCCGTCTTGATTAGCCAGCTTACGCGAATACGAATTTCTTATCCCGCATTGCGTGATTTTAAAGAAATACAGAGCTACGGAGAAAACTCCATGGTGCTTTATCTCGAGATTTCTCCAACCAGTTGCGCCCAGTACCTAATAATCCCCCATTCGAACGATAGAGAATTCTAGGGCAATTTAGATCTGAATTAGAAGCCTTCCCTCTCAAAATTATAGCCACATCGCGCCAATTGATGGCTCGCTAGTTAACTTGTGGAAACGAAGCGTTTCACCGATTTCGTTCGCGGCGCGTTTTCCACGGGGCCGAGCCGGACTCGTTCACGCTCCAAGGAGCCCAACGATCGTACCAGGATAATTTCCCATGCCCCGTACCATAATCTTCGTTCTGTTTTCCGCTCCTTTCCCCCAAGATTCATATGGTTTGCGCGTCAAAGTCGCGTGTGATCGGCGGCTCGACGCTGAACTCAGGCCGTGTCACCTGGTTCTTTGCTCGCTAGGCTGCAATCTCGTCTTCCCTGCTCATTTCTGCCTGGCAGCTCGTAATTTCGAGCTTGATGAACGCGGCTAGACGAAACGGGTGGTCCGACAAATGTAATACTCCTGCCAAATTATGGTTGCCCCGTGTCGGATACACCCTGTCGCGACGAGACTGTGTTCTAACGAACAGGCCCAACTAAGTAGGATCGAGTGGAATATCAAATTATGAATGAAAATACTTGTCCTCCGCGGGTGTGCGCCCATGCGTGACAGAAAATCAGCCGGGGGAACAGCTCGTACACGTGGAATCCCGGAATCTTCGTCAGGAGGTCCCTCGAAGTCGATCCCGGCGGCGCGGTTTTCACGAACGGAGATTACAGCTGCCGCCGCGGATGATATATTTTTCTTCGCGGCTCCGTATTGCCGTGTAAACCCAATAAAGAGCCGCGAACGACCGGCCACACACGACGGCGACGAGTGTCTTGCCCGGGCCGCAAAGCGAGCCGAAACGAGAGATCGTTTCGGGGGCCACCGCGCGAACGGCCGCGCTCCAGCTCCGTTTCATTTCTAGCCCCCGGGACAATAAAAGGATTCCGGCTATCCGAACGCGGAGAGAGGAACGTTTCCACGGAGGTTGGCCGGCCAGCCCGCAAACAAACCAAGCCCCGGGAATTTTCTCTTTTACGGCCACGCTGGCCGGAGCGGTTCACTTCGCGGAAGCCGCTGCTTATCGGCCGCTCCCGCTTCTTCTTCTTCCTTCTGGATCAACAAACGGCCTCCGGCGTGTCGCCGCTTTTGCGGCCCGAACGCAGGCAGCCTCGAACGATAATTTCGTCTCTTCGCTTTTCTTCCATTACGAGATCGAAAATATTTCTAGGCCCGAACGGTCGAAGATTACCATCCTTATCGACTGCCCCCTGAAAGTCTCAACGAATCCGGAATCACCCAATCTAGTTTCAACGAGCCTACGCGGAATCTCGACTAGCCATCGATCATTCACGATCGATGGAGACGCGAAGCGACGCGTAGCCGCGAGGAATCACGCGCCGCCGCGCGAACGGAGCCGACGGCCAACCGCCCACGGAAATTAAATATCAAGTGATATCCATCTGACGCGTTTAACGCTGGCAGAGGCGATCCGACGACGCGACGCGCCACCAGGAAACACGAGTCGTCCTCCCGTGTTCCGTCGCGTCGCCTCCTATCCCGGTGAGATTAACAAAACGTGCAACAACCGGCAGATTTCACGCGTGTGCACCCCGCCAGATTAAATGTGCCGCGCGCGCGCGCGCGCACACAGCGTCCCCCGTCGCCGGATATCGGCTAACCGAGCGCGGTGGCCGTAATAATAATGGCGGGTGGCCAGCACGAGGCTGCGATTTTTCACAATGTCGCTGGCAGGAGGTCGCCTGTAAAGTGCACAATGTCGTCAAATTTCATTATCGACATCATAATGCAGGCTTAATTCGCCTTAGACTGGCTGGGGCCCGCCGCTTTTACCCCCGTGTCGCGGTTCGCTGCGTCCGCTCCAACGTTCAATGGCCGCGCACCCTAGGACGTCCCCCTGGGGCCCACGTGGCTCACATGTAGAGCAGCTTGAAAGAGCGTGCTTCGATCGAGCATCCCGGACGCCACTTTCGCGTTGATCTTTTGCCCGACGGTGTTTTTTTTCCATCGCCGCGCGGGACGGGAGTTGATACGACACCCGGGATCCTCGCGGCCGAATAATATTCGTTAAGGCGTCCATAGTCGCGTGGACGTTGGCTTGTAAGCTCGGTGAGTGGACGCGGCGATGAAAGTTTAGCTTGCAGAATTAAGGATGGCTGGCATCGGAGTATCGAGTGGTGCGTTCGGATTCCTCGTCGATTGAACTCGAGTTAAAATTGGGGCGCGTTAATAGTTCCGCTCGTTTGCATCCGCAACTTCCACGCCGTCGGCGGAATACTTTTAAGCGACACCTCGTCACGTGCAATCTCGCTTTGATTCTCGTTAATGAGTGACAATTACTACAGAATCATACCCGCCGCCGGGGTGGAGTTTCGACTGTTCGTCGGAAATAACGTGGCCGATTTGTTTGCGCGCTGGCTCGTTAGGCGTTTCACGGAATCATTTACTCGACGGTGGATGTAGGTTAGCCGCGTCGAACACAGAGTCACCCGTCCATCGACTAGCTTAACTTCGCTCGTTGATTTCTTGGAATCGCCTCGCAGCCAGAGGCGATCTTGTTTCACGCGAGATTGCGCGCATCTTCTGGCAGAATCCACCAGTGACGAGAGCTACTTACTACCTGCGAGGAACCACCGCGCGACAAACACAATTACGAAGTAATCGTCCCCGTAGAACGAAGAGTGACGCTACATAGACACCTCGCGAGTACGACGGGTAGCCGTTCTCGAAAGAGGCGAAGATTCAGCGGGGAGCGACTGATCCTCTCGGATTCCCCACGAAGGGGGATGGAAAACGGTGTCTCGCCTCTAGTCGGCTGCTTTCTTTGCAAATTTCCTGCCGAGGTTGCTGGCGGGGTCGCTAAGATAGGGTGGTTCTGCCGTTTTAAATCGATTTAGCCGAGTTCTGCCGGGCCAGGTAGAGCCTTTGCGGGTCGCGTTTATCTGGCCGCTGGAGGACGGCTGAAGGCACCGCAGTCGAGGGACGAAGGAAAAGAGGGAGGATGGCTGCGCCGCGGCCGCGTACACTTCTGTACACAAACACCGCTGTCCCGCGCTATCGGCAAGATGTTTAATGTTTCGAACTGTTTGAGAATAATATTTACACGGAACGCGCGCGGCAGGACCTTGGGGCATAGGCTGCTTCCGGTTTACGCTCGCGTCTCTTATCGGATCGGACACATTTTCCAAATAGTCATTGGTCATGCACGCGCGTGCCCCGTACCGCGAGCGTGCTTTCATTATTAATCGCCCGATAGTTTGTACCCGGTGGGCCGCTACTTGTCCGCGCGCGGTCGATTAAATCTGCTTCGGATTCTCGACGCGCGCAGCCTTTTAGACTGTCAAGTGGATGCTTATCGACGCCCAACGGGGGCGGATTAACGGTGCGTAGCCGTAATTCGATGCAGAGACGCGATACGCTGCTTTTCGAGTACATAATTCTACGGTGTTATTGGGACCCGGATGTTGAGTATTTATTTCCAAAGCAGAGACAGAGGGGCCGGGATCATTTTTCGTACAGGATCGCGAAAATCTAACGAAAATAACGAAACATTTATTATTCGAGTATCTTGATACATGGATCAGTTATTAAGTTATATGCGAAATTCCACGGCCCTTTCGAGGGTCCCTGAGACATTTTCAGGGAATTCTACTTGCGATCTCCTAGCGATAAAGTACCTAGCTAGGGTAAAGGACCCAATTACTGCCACCTACCCGATTACTGTCACCCTCAACTGTTTCACGTAAAATAACGAATAAATCTTGTGAAATGATGTATAAAAAAAATTTAGCATACAATTGAAACTGTTATTTATACGATACAAAAAGCAGCACTTAATTTTTTCTTCGATAATTTCAATAAAACGGTCAAAAATTTTATGCGGACATTAGGAGACTGAATAAGATGACTTCCTTACTAGCGAAAGAGAAAACAAGGCGTTAAAGCCTTGCTGTAATTGTAATATCTAAGCTATTAACATAACAAAATATAATGTTTTCAATAATATAAGCATCATAGAAAGAAATAAAGATCCGAATTCAACGATTCATTAAGTCTTTCTACTTATTAATTGGGCGATAGTGATTGGTACAAGCGTTTCAAGGATTTTGGTATTAGTTGCATCGCAGTAGTTGCTCAACTTTAAAATAACATAAATAGTATTATTTAGGTTAGCTGACAGTAATTGGGGTGTCACTAATTCAGTCAATTACATTTGAAAGGTGACACTAATAGATCCCGAAATATACTTTTAAAATTGATGAATTTATACGTAAAAATCGAAGCTTTAAGATCCACCAAATTTTGTTATCAAGTAAACATATAAAACAATAATAAATCACGAGAATAACATATACTTTTAGTCTATAAGTACAAAACTATAAGATCATGTCAGCGTCAACGTTTAAAGCGTCAGTAATTGGGTCCTTTACCCTATTGCTGCAGAATTCCAAATTTGTTTCAACGTCAGGGGTTCCTCCGGCATTCAACGTCTCCAAACTCCATTCTCCACCGAAGAAGTTCCCTCGATTCTCTACCGAAATATCCAGGGAAAGAATTCCGTGTCGATCGAACGAAACGCGCATCGAATAGCAACGTACGCGTCCACGGCGACGTGTCGCAGGCACATACCTAGCCACCTACCGGCAACCTTCACCTACGAAGCCCAGGCCTCACGCGAGGTAATGATCGCACGGTGCAATTACTCGGCGTGACTTGCTTTCCGCACCCTCTACGCCACGATGACCCCGCTACTCTCTCTTGTCCTTCGCGTCGGCGACGCGACGCTCGACGCTACGGACGGCCCCCCGGTGGAAGCACGAGTTTTCACAGCCGCCCCGACGCGCACGGATTTCGCCGCTGTCCCGATCGATACACCGCGAAGGCGACAGGGAACGCCGTTGTTTCCCTTCGTAAGTTCGTGCGGCGCTCTGAATTCCCCGGATCGATGATTGGATTCGTGTCACGCGCGTTACTCGACTCGAATCCCTGGCTGTCTCTCTTTTCCTCTCCTCTTTGGCACCGTTGCAGGCCGTTTTACGAGCGCGGGTTTTTAATGCTCGATGAATGATCGCGTGGTTGCCATTCAGAATTATCCGCGGGCGCGTGAACTCATTCAGTAACTTTCACTCCTTACGTTTATTCGCTCGATTATTTACATCTCGATAAAAGTCAGCGGAGTTAGACCGCGGCTTAGGATACGCTCTCCGTCGCGCGGCGCGGCGCGCTCGCGAAATGGGGGGGGGGGGGGGGGGGCGGGGGAACTGAATAAATCATGTAAATTCGATTCCCGCGCGTCGATTTCTGGAACACTTATGTGCATTGCTTGTGACAACGTGTAATTACGCGAGGACAGAATTAAAGCGGAGTGACGCGTGGAACGCGTTGGGACTTGAGGATAAACGTCGCGGGCAATCATTGTCATGTGGATAAACAGCGTAGGCGGCGACGCTAAATCATCTCAGGTGAATCTCTGGCCTTCGACAGGATGTCCCGAATTAGCCTCGATGATGTTACAGATCGGAACCATCAGCGTCCCCGGCCACGAGACGCGGAGGAAGGATGGAAAAGAAGCACGCTTAAGAGGCGACACTTGGTGTTTACACCCGAGAAACGAGCCCTCATAAACTTTATCGTCGTGGCAAGTCGAGGGAGCGAGAGAGTGGGAGAGAGAGTGGGTACCCGGGAAAAAGCGACGAAGACAGAGGATGGTAAAGGGGGGGATCTCTCTTTCGCCAGAGGATTGTCAAAATAGCCGATCTTTATGTCGTTTTTATAGCCCGCTCTCTCGCGGTCGTTACGAGCGTGAAATCCAAGCTCTTCCGGGGGACAGGCCGCCTCGTCTGCTCGGAGACTTTTTCGAAAAAATCGTGCACGGCCCACCGTAACCGCCAAGGACCCTCGTGAGGGGCCTGTCAGCCTAGGCGAGCGGCGCGGGGAGAGGGGCTCTGCGCCCTGAAACACATGGCGCGCAAGCGACCGACTGGAGAAAGACTTTTACCCCACCGGGGGGCCCACGTGGCCCCTGGACCGCGTGCGCGCAGTACCACGGAGCCACCGAGGGTGTTTGGTTACGGGTCCTCTGGGAGAAAACTCGGAAAATATTCCGAAGCCCTCGTTGCAACAATATACAGAATTGTGGAGGAGCGCGGGAAACGGTTTGCGGCTAATTAAGGGCCACCGATTCTGGGTAGAGATTTCGCTTGGGACGATGGGGGCAGGCTTGAAATAAGACCACTGGGCATGCTGGGATAACTGGGATAGTCGCTTTGTCGTGACAAGTAGCGCTCGTCTTGAAGAATACTCTTTCCTTCGCGCTATCGCAATCCGATCCCTGGCGTTTGACTCATTAAATGGGGGTAGCTACTGAACAGAGAATTCATAAAATCATAACCACCACGATACACCTCGGAAATTTGACTATCCGTATTTATAACTCTGCGCGTTGTTTGGACACGGCTCCCTGGGATATCTCTCTGGAAACAAATCCGGATGTTGGGCCCACGGGCCGGGTCTGAAGGCGCGTGGCCAACCTGCAATTATTACGCGGCGGCTCCTTTTAAGCGGCCGCAAGACTGGACCATAAAAAATGCTGTCTGCGGCGAGCGCTATTGGAGGGTACCCGGAAACGTTCTAATTTCCGACAAACTGCACACAATGCCACTTTTTCCCGCGTGCACAGGCAGCGTCGCCTCGTTGTCCCGGTTTTTGCCGACCGGAGAACCACCTACCTGTTATTATCGCGTGACGGTCCACCGGTGAGAACATAAAGCTGTCTGATGCCGCGAACGCCCCTGCTTCGGTGCCTCTGGAAATATGGGAACGACCAATGCGCCCTTGTGAAAAACAATGTGCTGTGCTTTCGGTTGTGATCGGTATCAGGATGTTGCAGGGCGTCTTCGACTCACATTTCCAGATAAGGTTCCACATTTTCTCTGCCACTTCGAAGTACCTATCACCCTTTTATCGCACCTCGGTGCGGTAACAAAGGGCCTTTAATGCCCATTTCCCTGCAAGACTTTAGCCAAAAATCGAAAGTACGCATAAATTTCGCGTTGTGCGATTATCGTGGTTTCGCCTCGTAAAAGGTGGAAACGGAAAATTCGATGATCGATGGTTTTATCGACGGCATCGACGCACAGTGTGCGGCACGTGTTCAAAAAGCAAAAAATTTGAGTTTTTAAATTTTGTATTTCATTTCATAAAATTGATAGTAAACACTCCTCCGATATAAGAACATCATAGGAAATATTTACCGACTGTATTTTTGTTGTATTTATAAGTTCTTTTCCTTTAAAAAAAAAATAATAAGCAAAGTATATCCTTCTTTTGTTTTATCAATTAAAAATTCTTGCATTTAAAGATATGGATACATATCAGTGGCTCAAAGTATTACTTTTTTGTCCCATTTTCTAAATTCTGGAGAGAATTTAAAAAACCGAAACATATCGGTTCTTTCCTTTTTGACTACAATTAGTTCCTTTTATACCCTTTAATTTGGTATAAATTTTATCTGCTCCCCAGTGCTCCCACATAAGGAAAAATACACATAATAAAGTGAAAAAACTAGGCAAATCTGTGCTCGAATATTTATTTTTAAAAGACATTGAGTTTTGAATTCCTTCATATTCAACTGATAGTGATGAATATGTATAATAAGAACGAATAATTTAATATTTATTATCAATACGAATTATTTAAAAAATTAATTTTATCTTTTTATAATTGTTTCATATGCTTGTTAATAATTTACGTTTAACCGTATTTAAAAGAATATATATTTTATTTGTTTTACTTTTATTGTGTTCAGAAATATATCTTAAACAATTATTTTGTGTTAAAAATTATTTTCTTGGGGGTATAAATATGATTAACATATCAATTACGTGCAAATAACTGTATCTTAATGGAAAATTGATTTTTTTTCCTATGTACTCGTTACACTGTGCGGGGGCGATAGAGGTGTAGCGTAACGTTTCGGCAAACACGTTCCGCGGTGCAAACGGTCGTTGGCTTTGGGATCAGGTGGATATCGCGGCACGGGCGGCCCATCTTTTTCGCTGGCAGTGTAAACAGTAAACATTGAAGGCGGATAAAAGGGCCGATGCCTAACGAGGAAGGAGCAGGTGCTCGCGAGTTTCATTAGACCCTCTTTCCTACGCTCCGAGAGAACACGTTCTGTATGAAATTATTTGGCGGCTGCCTGACGATGTTGTTTCTCTTCATCGACGTAAGACGCCATTTCCGGTGGCCGTGTCTTTCTTCCCTCGCCCCGTTTCCGTCGTCGAGTACCGAACCTCCTGCTTAATGAACGTCTGCACAGCAGACGTTCGATTTTAACGTCACCCGTTTGATTCGAGTTTGATAGGTTTGTCGTCGATTCTAAAATTCTCCGTAACCACGAGAACCCCTTGAAAGTCTCTTTGAAACAATAACAACCAGGGTAGCACCCTTTGCGACACCCCTCAGTAATTAATTACAATTAGCCATCAAGACTTTTAGCATCGAAGAAGGAGCGTCGGTGTCGTTTGCCACCGTTTACCGTTTCTTAAATACGCCAGGGAAGCGTCGTTGCCCCCAGGGTATGACGTTCCTGTCCCCTTTCGCCGTTCACGGCGCGAAAAGGTGCGTCTACGGCTCGATACCGGGCGTATCTCGTCGTAAAAGGTCGGCTCAATTACTCCGATGAATCTTCAATTAGAGGGACCACGGAGTTTCGCGTTTATTACAGCCGAGCGATGGCGGGCTTAATGCTCGATGATGAAGGCCCCCGATAGCGGCGTGGGCGACGGATCGGGCACAAAAGCGCGCGTAAAATTCGAGAACGGGCTAACCAGAGGGTCGTTAACGCGTCGGCGTCGAACGGGGATCTGGAAATCGAGGCCCCGTGGCCGAGGAACGTTCCTTTGCCCCTCTTCCTAACCCTCCATCGAAAGCGTACACTGTATCTTAACGATGCAATTATGCATTCCTCCGGTGATCCGCGCTGGCTGTGATCGCCGGCCGTGGTCGTAGCGCGCATTAAAGGCGCGACAGTTTTTTCTGAATCCGTGAAATTTACACCAGGCCCTCTTTGCGATCGCTTTTTTCTTCCCGTGGCCTTTTTTTTTTACTTCTTCTTTTCTTCTTTCGGGACGGTCTTCGCGATCGAGAGGGCCACGGCCATATTTGTGTCCCCGGCTCGTTAAGCGGCGCGAGAGGCGAGGTCTGTAGAAAAAGGAGGATCGCGGCTGGCTCTACACTACGTTAATCGGGAATTAATTAAAGTTTATGTTGCGCTGTAAACGTTTATAACTTTGGGGGAGGGGACAGGTGTTTTATTCGCCGGCGACAGGCACGCGCCGCCGTCCAAAGAGACTCGTTTATTACTCCCGGGCTGTCCTTGTCCCTCGGCTCGCGCAGCCACTCCCGAGAAGCTTTCCTCCTCGGCGAGGGCGAGGGCCGAGGGGCCAGGACTGGAATATTTAGAAAAATCGAGCGTGCCGGTGCAACAGGTTGCCCGCGATACCGTTCCATTCTTCCGACGAAACTTACAAAGGGGCACAACATTGTCAACTTCGAAATCGCAACGATCTCGGGCTCCGTCTGCGGTTCCCGATTAAATCCAGATCGCTGTGTGTCGCTGCTGCCCGTATCTCCGCGGCCTCGCGATTGCTCGTCGATTTATCCGCTCGATAGTTATTACACCACCAGTCTCTCGGAGGATTAACCCGTTCCCCACGTTGCTCCGGTAAGAATAGAGAGTTTCTAGCAGCTTTGCAGGGAATCGGCACGATCTAGAAACGGTGTTTGCCCAACGAAATCTCGATTATCGCGGGCCGCTCGTGGCGTGTACACGGGTAGCTGGGCGGGATCCTCGCAGCAGGGATTTCCAGAACAGAAACAACGTCGCCGTGCGTACCCGCTTTCCTCGGCCCGTTTCCCCGGCTGGCGCGGTTTATCGCCGGTGCACGCCGGTATTTCCAGCCGGGAAAAGAGGGAGGGAAGACGAAACGTTGGCCCCGGGCAATATGTGTGTTCGGATTATAAGCTGTTGCAACCGGTATTTACGGCGCGAGGATACCAGCTCGCCGCCGGTCTGATAAGAGATTGCGCAAGTTTAGCGCGGTAGCGAGCCTACGTCTAATCCGTCGTATGTAAACGACCCACGTGGCACCCTCGCGCGTTCACCTCAGCTAGACGACGCCGCGGCGAGCCGAGCCGCGTGATCCGGATTCGGATTCGAACCCGAGGCGCGCGTGCAGTCAAAAACCAAGCGGCGTTATCGTGCTCAGCGCCGCCCGCTAAGTGGATATTAATGGGAGGAGGGGCTCATTAGATAAACGAGCGGATCCGCGGGCTCGCTTATCTTGCCGGAATTTAATATTTTATTGAGTGTGCCTACTTGCAGTATCATAATTCAATATTAGCCGGGGACGTTTATAGTCGCGTCGTAACGTAGTCTCGAGTGCCTTATGAGCGCCGCGCCGGTCCGCTTCGCTCCTCACGGGGCCGACTACCCTTCCCCTTTTGAGTTACGTCGCTCGCCCTCTCCCCCCTGCCCCCTCCATCCCGGATCGGAAAGTGCCGCGGGAATTATTAATTTCCGATAAACCGGATGGCCCGCGTTATCGCGCTGAATTTACGCGAACTTCCCCCCCCCCCCCCCCCCCCCGTGGGATAGGTAAATAGAAGCGCGGGGGGAGCTGCTCGATCTTACATAGCTTCTTTCGCCTGGGGAATTTCATTCTCGAGGATCGCCGAGAATCTGCTCTCGGATGGAATTGAATTTCGGTATGCCGGAGGTCGCTTCGGTGGTCGATTCCTCGGTGGCGCTGGGGATAGCGAGCCGGACCGAATCGCGGAGTGTCCCGGAAAAGTCGTCGGGGAACGGGGTTACAGCGCTACTTTGCTGCGCGAACGGGTGGAAACGAAAGGGGGGAAGGGAGAGCGTAACTGGTATTCTCGGTTAAATGGGAATGGGCGATGGTTCGTTAGGCAGAGCAGTTTTTCAGGGCTGGGTCGAAGGAGTTTTTCGAGGCAGCTGCAGGGCGAGAAGGAGGAAGAGCAAGAAAGGGCCATCTCCTGCACGCCGATCTGCCGATCCTCGCCTCTTTCTCTCGCTGGCTCGCTGGCCCCGCTCCCTGTCCCGCTTCCTCCTCCGCCGGTCGTCGGGAGGGCCGACATATGGACGCGCACGAAGGACGGCGCACGCGAAAAAAGACCTCGGTAGTCGTCTTCGAGATTCGCTTCCCTCGTTAAAGCAACGAGAGACTTTGCATACCGCACACCGAGTCGTCGTTCCTCTCTTTTTCCTCCGCGGCTCGCCCTCGCGAGCCTCGCCGACCCTGCGGCCGCGTCTTCCTCAGCGCGGCCTTCTGTTCTGCCGCGGAGGAATCTTCGGATTAACGAGAATCGAGGCTGAGCTTCTCGCAAGCCAGAGTTATCGGGAGAGGGCTAACCAGCCGCTGACTTCTCGTCATCCTCTTCGGTCAAGCTTGGGCTTTTCTCAGCAGCAATCCTCAGGCTTGTGGGAACCGAAGATGAGTTTCTTGAAAGTGGGAGTTGTTAGACAAGGATACCTCGCGAAAGGGAACGAAACTGCTCGGAAATTGTCCATGACAGGTTGTCACTCGCGTTCTCCGTGTCCTCTGCTTTGCATATCGCTGTCGTGAAGTCATTGAAAAGAAGATTCGGCCTGGTCGTGCACGGTATGCGCGACATTTCGCGTTTTCACATCTGAATCTCACCTGGAGGATAGTTTGTAACTTGATACGAGCATTTATATAAATTAGAGGCGTGACGAACAGGTTTGTCACGATGAAAATCGCATCTGTACCAGTGACAGGGTATTTAGTAATTATGGCAGCATTCATAAATAGTCGTTAATGGCCCGTTATCGGTATTATACGATTCTAACGACAGGCGGGCAGATATATTGGGAAAATATTCATGTATATTTTCTCGTATTCCACTTGTATTCAAACCCCATTCTATCTTAATTATAATTTTATCGAGCGTGTCGCAGCTTCGTCCCTTTTTGCGCCTTTTTCTGCACGCAGCGTTCCAATTCCCTCGATCCAAGATACCTGTCTGACTTTGGAACCTCCATGTACATAAATGTTGTGCTGTAAGTATAGATGGTACAAAACGAGTTCGGTACTAGGTACTCAGCAAAGTAATCAACATATTTCGCGGAATTCCGGCTCCCGATCGCGGTGCTCCCCACCGTCACAAAACAATTGCAACATACGGGTCGTTAGATTGCATTTCAGTGACCAGAGTGACGCGTTTCCCTGATTCCGGACACCAACGCTCTCCCTCGAGCACTCGAAAGTGTACTTTTCTCTTGCTGGCGCGGTCCTCGACGAAACTTGAGCGAGTCAATATTCGACTATCAAACATTTACCCATTCAAAGCCGAAAGCACTCAAAGGCTTGTCACCGTGGAAGCGGAATCGACACGTACGCGCGAAGTGGCGAAACGATCGAGTGCCAGGGCGGTCCGGGCCCGCTCGCGTGTACGGGCGACACGCGCGCGTTTAAAGCAGCCAGAAACGCATCCCGATTGTCGGCCGCCGCTTACGCGCGGGAGCTTTGCCGCCCGCGCACACGTCACATTAGCCTCATTTTCCACACGCGGTTTTACACGCGCGGCAATTACAATAATAACAGGCCCCCGCTGCTGGTTTCGCTTGCGCCCGGGCTCCGCTCGTTTCGCGAAATCGATTTAACATATTCATTAGCCTATGCAAATACCAACGACGAATCTTCTCTCCTGCATCGCGTCGCTTCCTCCTATTTCGGAGGTACAGGCACTCGAGGTCTCTGACTCCCGCGGGGTTCGTTTTGCTCGTTCATCATTCATTCCAGTTTATTTTCGCGCTTTGCTGGAAGAATAGGAAGACTCGTGTCCAATTCTGAGACGTCCAAGTTCACGGAACACTCGTCGGTTACAGTTGCGTGCCTACCTAATCCAGCTACTTAGACGAATGGAGCGCGATGGATCCGACGATGGGGCCGCATCGTTTGCCCGCGAGCATTTATTAAATCGCGGCCGCGGGTAGAGGGAATCGTAAAGGATTCCTCGCGACGGTTTACGAGACTTTCCACGAAAAGGTACGAGCCTTTAGAAGCCGTCTGGCAGGCTTTACGAGCCCTTTACGAACGAGCCTCGTTGCGCGAGGAGAGATCGTTCGCTGGTTACGAAGATGAAATAGTCCCTGAGTCGGCGATTCTTGGCGCATCAGCCGTGACTGTCGAAACCCTTTTTCCATTCGATCATCGTATCGAAAGCGTCGAACTGGAGCCGCGGGAGAACGGAACACTGGTACGTACATCCTTGGATTCCCATCCCGAGACGGGAGACGAGCCAGCAACGTGTCGAAACCATTACCCCAGCCGAGCGTGTCATTATATCGTCATTAAACGGTGCGCCGTCTTGATGCGTCTTTTCGGTAACGACTTGCCTCGTTCCTGGCCGAAGGGAAAACCGCGCGCGACTCTTCGCCGAAGTCGATTGAGGTTAATGCGTAGGATTTCGCGGGGAACGCCGTTCGAGTTAGAGGATTTCGCGGGTGGGCTGATAGCGGCGCGGAGGGCGAGGAGACACGTAGCAGGAAGCGGAGAGCAATGCCTCGCACGGTGCCGCGTGCAGAAACAAACAGTATCGCGTACTATATCTACGATGCACGCAATTATAAACCATTCAAGCCGTCTGGCGTTCGTGTCGGAGGGCATTCACTGTGGAAACGAGGGTAGAGATATTATTAAGATAAAACTCCATCGACGGGGGAGTCTAATGTCGTCGCCTACGCGATATCCGCAGCGGCCGCCCGCGATCGAGCGGTCCAGCGCGCTTTGACTCTTTTTTAATTGCGCGCTTGTCGCACGATCGAGAGCGGCGAAATAACGTTCCCGGGGCGCCTTAATGAGAGGGAATGTTGAAACGGCCGCGGTCCCGGGGCCATTTAGCGGCCAAAAGTTACGGAATACCACGGCCGAGAGGAAAGATCGGGCTGCGACGGGGGGATACGTCAGGAAAGATACGTCCTGGACGCGTTAATGTTGCCCGCTCCTTCCTCTCCCTCTCCCTCTCCGTAGCGTTTCTGCTCCCTTCGCCGTCGTATTCAGCATTAAAGGGGGGAAAAAGGAGACACAGGAATACGGGTGATAAGCGGTTGAAGAAGTTGGAGAACCGCCGCCGTATCTCCCGAAGGATATTAACGCTCTCCTGACCGCCCACGTACTCTTCCGTGCGGCGCGGCGTCGAATGCCGAGGCCGTGCCTCTGCGATCGCTGCTTTAATGCCATCGGGAAGAGGTCGGATTGCGGGATCCATGGGGATGAATGCTTGGCTATCTGTGCTTCAACACCCATGCGTTTCTTCCGCTGACGCGGTAAGGTCTTGTAGGTGTAGCGGAGAGTCATGCAGTACCGACCGCTCTTAGTTTTTTTGTTACATCTTGGGGTACAGTCGATAAAACTCAGAAATTCAAAAACGTGTTTGTAGTATGGATAAAACTTAGTACAAGCAGGGAAATTATTTTTCTGAAATTTAATAATAAGAATTGATAACTCTGAAAAGTAAAAAAGTTGTAATTTCTAGGAAACGAAAAGTTGTCCAGTACCCACCACCTATTAAATTAGTAGATTTTTAGGTCTAAACGATTAACAGTGTTAATAAAAAGACATTTAATTAGTACAAGATTTTTTAAAGTTTTATTTGTACAAACTCGTAAGTAAAATAATTAATATTCTCCTGATCTGTGCATTCGACGTGTGCCCAACCGTCACATTCGGTACACTGCACCCAATCTTTGTCAAATGATTCCTTGCAAACAGAGATGGGAAAGGTTTTTATTTAAATAAAATTCCTAATAAGAAATAAAAAAATTAACTTGATTCGTTTAATAAAAAAATTAACTTTGTTCGTCGAATAATCTAAAGTTAAAGTAACTTTTATTTGATCCTTATTTACATAATTTTTTATTTAGTTAAACTTCTTCATTAAATCCTAGCTTCCTGTTTGTTAGTTTATCATACCTATCCTTATTTACTTTATTTTTCTGCGGGAAGAGGTAGAAGGAACGCTAAACGAACATCTTATAAATTAATCTGAGTTGCTAACAGATTGAACTTACCGATAAGAAAAATTTGGTCTCTACTGGTTGACAGAGTCTGTTGATCGGTACTGCACGACAATTGGATGGTCGGTACTGCACGACAAACACGGGGAAACATTTTAGATCATGGTATATTATGTACAAAAAAATATTGCAAAGCTAGGACGTTTTATTAAACTTAATGGACTTAGAGATAGTATACATTATAGGCCAAAATAATCATTTACTTACACGAGAAACAAAAGATCAGCTTTAAAAAATAACTTTTAACCCACTGAATATCAACGCATACGTTTAACGCCTCAGAACATCGAGAGCAATGGAGTAAACAATATGGCTCCGAAATGGGTTACAGAGAATTGTGATTTTCATTGGTTAATTCAAATAAAGTACTAATATCTGTTCGAAGAAGCGAGAACTAACTTTGGTCGATATTGCACGACTCTCCCCTATTAATCTAGCACAGAAATATCGGGAAAAATGTTAAATAGGACAAGCTCTCCATACCGGAATCGTTGTATCGACGAGTACTTCCAACGATCGAGGGCTCCCCTTTCGATGATCTAGGGTTCGATGGATCGTTGATCCGTAGGTATCTTGCTGCTGCCTGTTAATTTACCCTCCCCGTCGTAATGGATTGAAAATCCACAAGGAAGCTAAGCCGACTGGCAGATGTTTCCTGGAGGTTCTGTTTAATCAGGACCACCGCATCCAGGACACCCGGGTAACGCGTTTCCCTCGTGTCGAGAGGTCCGAGTGCAGGCTCCAGGTGCCGGCCAGAGCACAGCGAAACACCGAAGTTCCCTTCAGCCTTCAGACGGCGTTCAATAACCGGAAGTACATTACTCGGCGCATCCGCCCAACCGTCTACTCGTCCCCCAATTTCGTCTCGGCTCTCGTTGTTGGCACAAACTCTCTCCCTCTGCCTCTCTTGCTCTCGGGTGTCCAGTGTCAGCTCTGTCGGTCACTGGGTTACCCGCGCAAACGATCTACGCCGTTGAGCTTCCTTCTAAACCGGAATCACCGTACCGATCGCCAATTTCGCGACGGGTCCATCCATCTTGCGCAGCGTTGAAGCGCCGAGCTGTACCATCGACTGATTGCCAGCATTCTGCTTTCACTTTGGAAGTGTCGCGGGTCAGCGGCGGACCCTGCAGAGGGATGGCGATTTTGTTTCCAGTGTTTCCACAACGAGGACCAGAGTGCAAAGCGAATCGTCGCGTTACAAGGAGCGCCGAGACGGCAATAAAGCGCCGCGGTTTATCAAACCCCAGTGTTTGCTCAATAATAAAAGCCACCGGCTGGCGGTGTTGTAACGCGGCGAGCCGAATTATTATCGGCGTGGCGTAACAATTGCTGCGGGCTGATCCGTGGAATTTTACCGCGGTGCATCTCTGCCGGTTGCTATTGCACTCTTTGATCGTAGAAATTTCGCGAAACGTAGGCACGCAGAATCCTAATATAACGAAAAATCCACCGATTCCAAGAACTGAGACCGGCTCGCAAATCACCGTCGCAACGATAAATGCGCCGCATTTCATCCGCCTCGTTCGCGTCACATGTAACGACTCCCTGGAAATCAGAGGCAGGAAGCATTTTCGCCCGGCAAAAACTGCGCGGATCGTTGGCGATCCATAAAATCAACGCTACATCGTTCGTGAGACAAGTTTCGGCCCGCTGATAGAAAGCCCCTCGTTTCAGGGCTTTACGTGGTTGTAAACACGCGGCGGCCTATCCACGGGCGAATACACATTTAATTAGAGCCGCGTCGGACCGTAAACGTAATCGTAATATGATAATTATACGGTGGATCCGTGTCGCTACCGTAAACCGCCAAGTGGGCATAAAAGACGATGGCCCGTGGAACCGCGGCCGCGCGAACCGCTTCCTGCTGGATCCGCATGACGAGCCGGATCCTGCTTTTTCTCCTCCGCTTATTTTACGATAGCGTTATTCCTTGTAAATCTATTTCAAGAGAGCACGTCCAGTTTCCCTATCTCGCCGAGGCCTGTTACACAGTACTGGAAACTGGAGACGCGGAGGAAATTCAGAACAGAAAGAGGAGACATTTCTCGTGTCCCTTGCAACTTCTCGAATGACCGTGTTACCCGGCCTCCCGAACTCGACACGTGCAACCATCGGGGAACTTGAAAAGCTCATCAGCAGCGTTGGTTCACTCCAGTTCTGTTTCTCGATTCATCCCGCGATTACGAATAACTCAGGCGAGGCTCGTTCGTCAATCGAACGGCTCCGGACCGTTTTCCACGCGGTGACGTTTCTTCTCGCGGGAACCGCGCGGGTTTTTCGCGACGACCGATCGCCCTTTACATCCAGACTGACGTACGGCCACTTTCCTACGGTTGACAGTTACGGTAGTCGATACAACCGCCGCGACCACGAGCCGTGCCTCTTTCTCCTCGTTTACGCTTTTTCCGCCGCGAGCGGAACACGCGCGGGCATTCCGCCCGCGGTGATACGTACGCGCGATTAAGAGGCTGGGAATAAAAGAAAAAGCACCGAGTAATGGTTGGGCAATCGGATCGAAGGAAGGCGCGCTGGGAGCACAGTGATTTTTCCCGTCGGACGCGACGGAGATCCGAGCGCGGCAATATTCAATGATCGAGCTTCGGTTCTTTGACTGGAAGATCTATCGCTGCAGGAAGATTGATACCGATGCGTTCTATAAGTAGATCGCCTAGTTGCATCGTCGGGGCACTCGCAACTTTGAAACGGTCCAGAGAAACCTATTACCAATCAAGGGTCAAGTGAAAAGCATCTAATGGCTGAATCTGCTCCTATAACGGGAGAAGAAATAGAAAGCGCGGCTTCCAGCTCGGTAGGTACATCCGCGAACTTCGTCTCGTCTCTCCGTGCAGAAGCTAGCCGGCAGACTCGCTTGATCCTGGATCGAACATTAGCGAGATTTCACGTCGATAATCGTACGTTTCGCAAGGTAGAGATCGGCCCGGTTGTTCTCCATGGAAGAGCGAGTATCAAGCTAGATATCACGGCTAATCAAAGTAGACACGGGCATATGAGACTGTTACGAGAATTAGCGCTTGCCAGCGTGCACCTGTTAGTCTCACGGCGTTTACCTGGTCTGCGGCTTTCTTGCCGCCGCTCTCTCGCGCTTCGCTTGAAAAGATAGGGGCTGGTGTGGTCAGTGCACGGTGTAATAACGGCGTAATAACAGCGTGGCATGCGAGAGAGTGGGTTGCGTGCGTCCAGTGACAGACCTAAGGACAGGAGGCGAGCGAGAAAGTGGGCAACCCCGGCGAACTCTCTCCACCCGTGCCGAACACTCCCTTTTTAAAAAGGTGTTTCCTCCTTCCGATGGCCATCGAAACGTCCGAGTGTAGGCTGAACTGTAGGTGGACGCGGCGGTAATTCCCTGGGAACTTGGATCGAGTTGTGGACGATGGTCATTCGCGAACTAAGCTCCGGGATCGTCCGCGACGATTTTCTTTTAGTTTGCATCGCGGAAATACCTAGAGCTTCCACACCCAGATCTCGAAGAGACCGATCTTAAATAGCTCACGCTACACTGGAATCGTTGCTCTCTATGGCAACTCGTTTTCTTATCACCGACGAAGAAGCAGGAAACGTCTGAAAGGCCGCGACCAACGAGGAGATGCCGGCGAAATTCTCACAATCGTTAGAAGCCCGCGGCCTGGAGAGGTACGCTCTCAATTACCAGGGGCGAAACCGGAAACAGCGGCGGGCCTGTTATACGGCGACGGTCCATTCATTCGTCCCGTACCGAGACACGGAACGCGAATCCCTCCGACCGCTCTCTCGCCTCGAACTCCACCGCTCAATTACGGCCTTTATTATTAGCGTGCTACTCCAGTCGCCGCTCATTATGCGCCGCTCTTCTGTGATAACGAAACGCATGGGCGAGCAGTAACGACCGTTTATCTCGACACGCGGGCCCGACTGCTGTTTCGATCGGGCGCGTTCGCTCGATCGCAAACGAACCTATCGACTCCAACACGCGCCAGATCAATTTTAATCTCTAGGTACCCGCCGCTCGATGAGATCCGAGTTGTTGCGTGTCGAATAGAGAGGACACGGGCGGTGTTCGATTTGGATAGGGTTTATTAAAGTCTAGTCTTCTACCCCGATCGTAAGCGAATCTGCTTTAAGGCACTCCGCGAAGAATAAAAGCGCGCAAGTCACCCTGCCCCCAAAAAGTCTTCCCACATCCCGCGGAAGGATATAAGTATTTGATCACCTGTGGGATCAGGGACACAAACCGGCAGCCAACGTTTTTCCCTCTAGCCCAGCGTCTACGCGTCTGGCAGGCTCTCGCAAGAATTTGCATCGCCAAGGTTCGGCTGGCCTCGTTAAATATGGATGCATTTTACGTATATGGATCCATATTCCGAGAAAGGGGAGCACGGGCGCGCTCCCTCGGTGATGCACGACCAAGGGAGCAACGTGACACGGGTGTGGCAAACGGTGAATATCTTGGACGAAACCGACTGACAGACGGCGAACCGCATGTCATGGCCTCTCGCCTTATCGCGCCTCTGGATCGGATCCACTCTCGCCAAGGGGTTGCGGCTTGGCTAGTGTCGTCGTCGAGCCCGTGCTCGATTTTCCTAGAAAATTCAGCTCCGCGTTTCCTCTACCTCAATCGATCTCGTATCTTCGATCCATAAAAGATTCTGCGGGCATCAATTTATTCATAATAAATTGGCACCTACTTAGGTAAACGTACGCCGAGAGACATATTTTGTTTTATTCCTTTTCTTTATTCTGTAACCACCCATCTGCATTGAGATCGTGTTCTGCTCCAGTGACTGGCATAAGCACAGACTCGCGAGCTGTACGTTTTACTTCGTATTTTCGAGCCAAAGTTCGCTCGACAAACGAATCCAGATGGACGAAACGTTCGCCGAGTGACAATTTCCCGTGCCGAAAAGCGGTGTTTTCATGGTCTGTCGGATTTTGGGACGGTTTCGGTGTTTTCCCTCGTTCGATCATGTGCCAGCCGTATGCGTGCGCTGGTGTGCGCCACGCGATGCCTGTGTGAACGCGTTAACATATGTGGGCAGAGTGGTCGCTATCAAGGCTTCGTCCGTTCGACTCGTTTCTCTCTCTCTCTCTCTCTCTCTCTCTCTCTTGGGTAGTCAGTGGTTCTCACGGGCAACGATTCCGATACGAGTTCGCTCATTAAGCCCAACATAATTCGGCGATAATAGTACCTACACGTACACCAGTTGCTCGTCACAAACATCGTAACTCGCGGGCACGCTGCAAACGAGGGCTATAGTTTCTCTTATCGCCCCGTTGGGAACGTTCGTCGCACTCGTTGGCAGTGAACGATCGAAGAAACGATCTAGGAGTTTCGCAGCCGCGTTCCTCTACCGCCGGAATGGTCGCAGGCGTCTTTAACGACTGGAGAGCGTCGGAGCACGCGCGGCGCTCTCCATGCCGCTCGTGAACCCTCGATTATTTTTCACTAACGAACGTATATAATGGCGTGCGGTAGCTGGGTGTCACTGTCCACGCTTAATGCGATCGCCGTTCACGATAAGATGCTGCCTCTTGGCAATCGTTAGCAGTCCGTTCGTCCCGTACGCACGCGCCCGGCTCCGCTACGTTCGCGCGCGTGCGATAAAAATTCGCGCGGTCCCTCTCGTTAAAACCGCCGCAGCCGCGAACGATCTGCCGATCTTGGCCGGCCGGCCGACGCTGAATATTCAATTTGCATTGTAAATCCGCCGGCGCACGGTATCGATCTATCCTGCTTCCTTTCTCCCCCGCGACCGGCACGGTGCAGTGGCGAGGGAGGCGACGGAATCGAGGCCATCGATGGGAAAAGATGGCGTTGAGGGACGGGCGAAATTTCTTCTCAGAGGAGCAGCAAAGTGGAAGCTCACTTCTCAGGAAAATCAACCCAGCACCCTGAACTCTTTCTCTACGTACCCATCTATTAGTACGTAGTGTTCCCTGGCGCGGCGAAAACGTGGAATCTCTGACAGGCAATTGCACGAAATCATCAATAACGTCCTCATTACCGAGGTCGGCTTTCCGTCGGCGAAGAAAGGGAGGAGAAAAAGGAATGGAAACCGCGAAGGACGGGGAAAGGTGAGGCGCGATAGAAGAAGGGGGTGTGCGAGGGGAAGCTGGTCGCCTTATCCCGAGGGAGACGAAGGCAACACGGGAAACCAATTAGCCGAGGAACGCCGCCACCGTGCCACTAGATATGAGCCCGAGCTTCGTACCGTATTCGCTGGAGCTGCTGCCGGTTTGACCGCGTTGTTACCGCTGGGCCCGGCTCCCGTTATCGTTACCTGCGAACCCCGTAGACGCAAGGCCTCGATCGACGGTCGCTTAATATCCTCTTCCTTCTGCCAGCGAGAAGTCCCCGCGGTGCCTCCTCCACAGATACCAGCCATCCTGCGGCTTGGCTATCTAAAGGAGGCGAAGCGACGTTCATCCTTTTTCGTTATTCTCTCGCGACGCCGACGTTCAATTTCAGACACTGTCAAAGGACATGGTTAAGTAGACTCTGCAAACAGTTCGGACGGCGAGATAACGTTCAGTAATAATTGAGGGATTCCGGAGTGGAGGGATTCTTCTCCTTTCGACAAATTCTCGCGAAGAGGAATTGAATGGGAGATCCTGTTGGCGGGAGCTTCGTGTCTATTAATTTTCACGTAATTGAATTGTCGCCTTCGTATTGGATATTAAGGAGACGCTTCGACTCGCTTCGGCCCGTGGACGCGAAAGTGGCCAAACGGCAGAGGGATCTCGATGCAAAAATAGCTCCCGGTGGCGTGATTCACGATTTCCATCGATCCACCGTGTATCGCCCCAATGTTCCTCGAGTTCTGCTACCAACGAGGCCAGGCGATGCGACGCCCGAGGACGACGGTCGCATTGTAAATCGCGAAATTCGAATTCGTAGGAGCCGGGTTTTGTCGCCCATACGCCGCGCGGTTTTTTGAAGCAGCGACGATCATTTGGGAGTCTAATTTATACGGCGGCCAAATTAAAACGAACGCGTTGACCGACGGGGAGGACACGTCTGGAAATCTCCTCTGCGGAGAGTCGACGAGTGGTAGAGGAGTCGAGAGGGAAGGAGCCTCTCACGCATGAAAAAAGAGCGGACTCTCGATCCTCGAGGAGGAGGATAGAGAAAGAGAGAGAGGGAGGTATGTTGTGATTAGGGAGGAATGTTGATTAGATCCATCAGCTAGTCGAGTGTTGGCCCTCCTCCTTCGTTGAAGCTTCTTGAAACCTTCGTTTGACCCATACTCGAGTCTCCTTCGAGTCCCTGGATCCTGCTCGATGGGATCCCTTCGTGCCTGGTCACTTCCCATCTTCGACTCTTCTATCTTTCTCTTATTACACCGCACTGGAATTTTGGATATTCTTGGCTAAACCGCAGCGTCTCACCTATCACCGAACACTCCGATCTGATCGTCTGTTACTTCAGATCGAAATCAACGTAGAGTCGAATCGAGTTGGCAAAATCGGTTTCCATCGTGCCTGGAAGCATCGAACCATCTCTGTTCTCGGTTTACTCGGACATTTACAATCGATTTGCGCCATCGATCTCCGCGTTCGATCCCGTATTCCGTGGAGGTACCGTCGCCTAACTCCCGACGTCGAAGCGAGATGCGCGACGACGTTCGCCAGCGGAACAAAGACGGGAACGCGCGTGTATGCCAACGCTGCAGCGTCCACTGTCGATACGTAATTGCTCTGGCATTTATCACACCCGTGGCTGCGCCTTTCCTCTTCGATCGCCGATTCGTCGACGGTTGCGTCATCGACGACGACGTCTGTCGCCGAAACGGCGAGCTGCCGGAGAACGATCAGCTCCCATTCCTTTATTTTTCGATGAGGAAGCTTCTGTACGTGATCGGGTAAAATGTTGCGAGCGATTTCCTTCGGAGAACAAAAGGGAACACCATATGTTTAGTTAGATCGGAGAAACGAAGGACCAAAATTTCTTTAAAGCTTCCTGATTACAAAGTACGTATACCCAGCTACACTCAGCCACCCACTATTCGCGCAAGGAACAGCCGAGATTCCATTACGGTGGAAAATGTAAATATAATTGTACCGTGCTGACATAACGGTAAGATAATCCGTCGAGCGGAGGCGCTGCCTCTGCAATAAATCGTAATTTATGATCCCTGTAAGGCGGCCGGTATCGCGGAGAAATTCAAGACTGTGCAGACAGGGAGCCGGGGCTTCTCTTCGTCAGCCACTGTCTCTGTTTCTCGCCGGAGGAACCCGCGTTGCCCTCGACCCTCGCTATCGTGGCCAGCTCGTACTCGTTTCTCCGCCTCCTCTTCGACGACCCGAGAAACGGGCCTAGCGCAGGCGAGCGGAGACCTCGGGAGGCGTCTTTGCCTCTCCCAATCACCCATAACTTTCCGAGGCTGCTGTTTGACTCTCTGGCTTTAAAATCTTCTTCGACTAACTCCAAGAGCGCGACGAGTCCAATCACCCTCGCACCTAATGCGAGATCAGGGGAATAACGAGAGAGCGCAGTTACTGCATCGCTGCATCTTTCGGAAAGAAGCATGCGCAACAGAAGGCAGAATTTATTGAACAGTGCGGTGATCTTCCACGATCAGTTTCCAAATCGACCCAGTTACCAGAATCACCCATGCATCAGAACCGATTGGACGTGCCTCGCACCCGTCGCTGCATATGTAACGCGCAACTTTTCCCTTCTCGGCTTCATAATCTCGACACTCGCTCCACTCTCTTCCCTGTTCCGCGCCTCCATACTTCTCTTTCCCTCTTTCCTCTCGATACGTTCCTCCGCTCGACAGCGATACCCACGCGCATTCTGTCTCTGTCCCTGTAGCCCCGCGCCACGTCTCGCCGCTTTTCTCTGGCCAGCACCAATAAATTAATTGGCGGAGATTTACGTATCTCGCCCGTAAACCAGTCACCGCGACTAATGCTCGGCCACTAATTACATAATTATACGGCATTATGTTACGACGACCAATTAATACGCGGGTACAATGACTCGGGGGCGAGCGGACGCGCGTAAGTCATCGGCTCGCGATGGTCCCGCGAGCGAGCGGGCGGGCGAACGCGCGCCTCCACTTCGCCACTTCTCCGCTTCGCCATCGGGATTATAATTTATTGTCCGCGCGAGGTTGACGCAGCTCGCGCGCCCGCCTACCATCCATCTTCTTCGTTGGGGCAGCGGGCCTGACGTTCCGAATCCTTGAACTTTCTTAGAGAACGAGCGCGATTCGATTCGAGGCCCCGCTCCACGGGCCAGCACGCTTACAATTGCCAGGCCGATGCGTTGGGAAAAAGTGCAAAGGGACGTAATCGGTTGCGCGTTTCGGGGGATTTAGGACAGTAGCTTTGGAGGAGTTTCGAGGAACTAGGACGCGGGTATGGGAGAAAGAATTTTCTGTATATCGAGGTTAGCAAGCGCCAAATACTTGGTATCATATCTTATTTTATCGAATATTTCCCCGTTTATCAACAAAGCCCGTGGCCCACCGTTCTGGTCACTCGTCGTCGCTTTTCTTCCGGCGCGGACGCTCCTAATCCGCTGTTTTCCGTTTAGGACGGGCGTTGGGAGGGGAAAGGGGGGGCGCGAGGTAGCGAGCGGGGGTGGAATATGAGATGCGGGCAAACTGATTTATTTAAGGGGCAGACCAGACATCCGGTTTGTCGAATTACGCTTTAAGAGCGCCAGTAGACACGGAGCAGTGTGTCAGAACGAGGTGAAGAGAGAGGAGAATGAGGGAGGCAACGAGGTGGAACGAGAGCGCGTAGCTCGTCGACCCGTTAACCGTTTATCATTGCATCGACACAAGTCACGCAGTGGACCCTTGCTCTGCTGTCCATTTAAAAAACGAAAAAGAGGACCGGGCTTTTAGTAGGAAGTGACGTCATCATCGACGAGGACACCGTGAGCGGTGCGAAATGCGTGTCAATTGTTCGCGATCCCCTTCCCCCTGTCCCCATTCGTCTTCTCGCCATCCAGCATCCAGCTGGTTATCTTTTCCAGCGAGACGAATAATCGCTGGATCTTGTAATCCGATCGTTCTATGCACCTTTCTTTTCTGGAGAAGCTTGGGAGAGGGGAGAAATCTGTTGCTAAGTAGTTGATTCTCCATATACGTTTATTGCTCTCGAACGACCAGCGGACGTAAGCTGCGATTCGTTTTTATTTAAATGACGTAAGGAGGGGTAATGGATTGACCGACGCCCTCCGCGCTTAATTACTCGATTCGAACGATCGCGGCCGACAAGATGATGTTCACCTCGAAGGTGACAATGACAACCAGCGCCCTTTGTTTCGTACTTGGGCGCTAGTAGGAAGCAATCCAGCGACAACCGATGCATTATTAATGTCCCCCCTTCGCTTGTTACCGCTCTTGTACTTGCTCGCTCCACGTATATCCTCTGCGTGTCCGGGACAAGTGATCGCACGACCCTCTAATGAAAATTCAGACGTCCTGGATGGGAATTATTTCGAATCAATTAAGACGCGCACAGCTACAGTACTCGGCCGCGATGGAGCTGCAATCTTCTATTGTCGCCGACAGGCGTTCGCGCGTACTTGTGGCCGAGTTGACGCGCCGATGTTTAGCAGCTACGTTATCTATGGTAATATTGGTAATTGTTATTTAAAGTGACGGTCCAAAGTTCCGCGCAGGACACTTTCAAATATTATTCGAGGAGCGAGCAGTGAAAGACACCCACTCTTGCTGTGTCTATTCCTAACGATCTGACGATGAACGAAATGGATGAGCATTCCTGTCGACAGATTCGTTTGCCCACTCGTCGCACGATCGTGAAACGTTCCTCCGGCGATTCAATCACCGCGCAACTCCATTATTTGCCAGAACTGTCACGTTTTCGCTGGCTATCGATAACAGCGGCCTCGTAACTCGTACAATTTTCCAAACGATCTTCATGGCGACGTAATTCCATTGTATTCCTTGGCGAATGGAAGATTGCCGCGCCTTTCAGGCATCCACTTCGACAATAGGGTGACTGTACCTAATATCGCCAGTGTTCCTAATATCGCCACCCCCTATATCTCGCAAAGTAAGCACTAAAATTTATCGGTTATGCACTCAATTAGAACCTAACCATATGCAGGAAGACATACTGTAATTGCAGCGTCATGTGATCAACAATTACAGAAAGAGACGTATTTTAGTGAATCTTAATAGTGTAAAAATTTATTGGACTGTCACAATTTTACATCCCATTCGGAGAAGGTAAGTCTGATAATTCCGTAAATGCAAGAATATCTACTAGAAAAACCTAATTAATGATGCAGTTAAGGACTGTAATCGATTCAAATAGTTTTTATAATGAAAATAACGTTTTTCTTGTAGTAGTATGTGTTCCCAATACCGCCTACCGTTAGAAACATTTATACAGCAAAAATAATAAAAGCCCATGTGAAAATGACTTTATTTGTCGAATGTGTACATCGGAACGTAAAAAATAAAATACTTTAAACATCTATATTTTTAAATTCTATATTTTTAAATTCTATATTTTTCTTATAAAAATAAAATCAAAGATGGATAAAAATACATTTGTAGTGCAAGAAATAATAAAAGCACGTGTGAAAATGACTTAAAAAACTCATATATACATGAATTAATTAATATTTCTTGAGGTGGCGATATTAGGTACACTTTTTTCAGGACCCGATTTTTGCATGTCTCACGTTTTTTGAGTCCTAATTAAAAATTTGTAGGTTTCAACGATTCTAACTTATACTACATGAAAGATGAATAATTTCTCTTTACTGTGAAACAAACTGCATGCAAAAATATCAATTATTATTCCATTGACAGCGATTTAACTTTTGCCTGGCGATATTAGGTACAGTCACCCTACACATTTTTCGCGGAAATCACGGGATCGATCGCGCCTCGTGCGCGGCGTGATAAGAATCCCAGAGCTAGCCCAGCCGAGGGCCTGTATCGCGAAGCGAAATGTCTGGATATATCACGTCTACCGCAGCAACAATGAGTGACAGCTACTCCCACATGCTGTCACAGGCGTCATCTTCGCGATAATGTACCGACCTCGCTCCCTCCCTCGATCGCCCTCTCTCGTATCTGGTTAAAATCGTTGCGCGGTTAAATCTATAGGACCTTCCTGCTCGGAGACACATAACGAGGACGTGTGTTCTCGTCGACGAAAGCCCGTCCACTCTGCGAGTGGTACGCTGTTGCCTTGGAGACGCGATAGTTCCACGAACATTTATATACATTCCACGGAACCCGAACATTTTCTATTAGACATACACGCCCGACTCGAACCGTTTCCACTTCACCGCCGAAAAATTTCAGCTGCACCTAAAACAAACAGAGGCTGATAATTTGTGAAAGCTCAACATCGCGAGTTCCTCAGTTATCGAAGCAACGTGACTTTTCGAATGGCGCGACGGGTATCGAAATGAGACGCGGCGGTAGCCTCGGTAGCGTTTCGCGCGCGACCGGGTTCGACAGCATGCCAGCGCTCATTAACGTTCGCCCTTGGTTTCGGTGATCCGCGAATGGTCGTAACGGCTCCGTCTTGCCGAGGCAGGACAATTAGGCTGGTGGACGAAAATCGACGACCCACGGGCCCATCGTCGCGTATTCCTCGCACGGCCCCGCCGGACAATTTGCTCGCGCGCGTGTACGCGCGCGCGTTTTTCCCAAGTTCGCGGCTCCGTGATTATCACAACGGCTACACCCGCGGAATAATCGAGCGCGAGGCGGAATATTCGTAGGGCCCGCGCGTCGCCCGGATCGTTTATGCCGTGCAGCATTTTCGAGGAGTGGTACGTGTGCTCCGCCTTTAATCGAGATCGAAATCGGCCGCCGTGGGCCCGTGAATGGTATTCCGTGTGTACACGCGCAACGGTACCGTGCCGGGCGAGGTAAAATCCGCCCGGCGCTTGTGGTGGAGGGCGCGAAAACGTGACGAGCCTCGCGCGGACTATCGCGTCGTGCGGCTCTCGCGTGTGCATTCGAAAACGAAAGTGCAAGAATGTTGGACGCCCCGTGTAACAGTGGTTGTTGTTCTGTTGTAACGCAGAGGCCACCCTCCTCGTCGCTCTCGTACCCCGGCCCGGGTGGCAACGACGACGCACGCAGCCCTGGAAGCGGGGGCACACCAGGACCCCTCAGCCAGCAAGCGCCCACCAGCCTGGACTCCTCCGATCCCGGTAAGTCGACTCTTTCCTCTCCTTCACAATTTTCACAGTTTTCTTGTATAATAATGTCGCGGAGAATGGAAGCTCGGTGGATAGTGGGCTTCACCGGAGATAGATACGTTAATGGTACCCTTCGGGTAGTGTCTGTGAATCACGATTGACACAAGAAGCTATTTTCTTCCGCGTTATGTGCGTGGAACTCGGAGAGTGTAAATATTGGTCGAAAGGTAGTTTTAGGTGTGCCCGAATGCTCCGAAATAGACGGCAATTAAGATGCGACTTTCATGAAACAAAAATCTGAGCAACAACTAAATGTAAACAATGGAAACAGTCGGGGAGGTGAGATTTTTGAAAATATATCGCGAGACTTGTCTCGTGAGACTCTAATGAAATTAAGGACTAAATAATGCAAGAATAATAAAATAATGAAATAATTATCTCGTCAGATTAAAGACTCGTGTGAGACATCATATTTTTGTTTCGTCGTAGATTTGCACCTTTAGTTACTACAGTTGATAATAATTGAACAGTGGCATTTATTTCTCTTAAGGGGGTATTCTCGTCCAGAGGGACGAGATCCTCTATTCTCCACACGTTTTTACTAACATTTCAGTAAATTCTAAAAAAGAAATCAGTCACATATAATAATAATTCATGAAGATATGTTTTTCTAAAAACGGTACACGCGATATCTCAACTTCTAGTCGGCCAATCTCGCCCATTTTTTTCGTACACCTTCAGAAAACATATAGTTCTAGCCGATAGCAGAATCAAGGCGAAATATTTTTTTTCACAAGTTTAAGGTCGTCTAAAGACGACAAAAAAGCACGGAAAAGATGAGTTTTAAATTCAAAGTCCCGCCATTTTGTGAATTTTAACTTATTTTAGTCAATCTGCTATCGGCTATAGTCACACTCTTACCGATTAAGAATCCTTTTGGTTTTCTCGTTTCGGATCACCGGAACAGCCGGAATCGTGTGTACCATGAGGCAACTTTTTTCGCACACTCTCTATTAATTATTATTCTTATATATGGCTGAATTTTTTTTACAACTAAATGAAATGTTAATAAATGCGCGTGGATAATGCTGATCGGTGAAAACTGTGTAGTTTCTTGGTGCATCGCCCCTAAATAAAGGCAAGAAATTGGCCCTCTAGACGAGAATACCTCCTTAATTGAGTCCCATCCAATAAAATTGTGCAATTAGCGATACATTCGCCATAGATATTGTTTTCGATGAAATATTGCCGCTTCCAATATCCCTGCCTACTTCATTCATCGCTCGAATGATTCTTTCACGATCAACGATCAGTCCAGTTTAGAGTTCAATTTCTGCTCGTTTACTTGTGCAAAGCTTGGCGGACACTGGCTGTGGGCTATTGCCGGGGTATGTAGACAGTCGGAATTGATGGATCGCAAGGAGCGCTCGTATCGTTCGGCGAACAACGATCGGCGAATACCGTGGCGTAAGTCGTCCGCGTAGAAAGGAGGTAGCGTCCGGGGGCTAAGCGTGCTAATGACAGTATCACGCGACGAGCAACGGGTTGATGACAATCAAGACGCGACTCGTTGGGGACCCCACGGACCTTCTGCACGCCCTTCAAATTTTACGAACACCGACGCGCGCCCGTCAACACTATCAAACCCGCGGCAACGCCAGCGTCGAGGCTAATGAGCAACCCGTCGCATTGGCGTAGCAAGTGCTCCAATTTTTTCCTCTCTCCTTCTCCAGTAACTCGCCGTTACACGCTACAAATCGCCCGAAACCCCGTAAAATGATTCTTCATCCGGGGAGGCCCCTTTCGCCGCCAATGAAGAACTTTAGCTTTCTCTGGCGCATTGGACTTCTTTCGAGTTGGCATCGCTTTCGAAATGTCCTCGGCACATCGGGATGGAAGGGCCACACTCGAAATCGTGAGAATTCCCAATTATACGAAGCGTGTACGTACTATCGCCCCGAGGTTCGCCGCTATCAGAGAATGAGAGACACAAAGGCTGGAGCGGCGTGAAGGGTAACAGTTTCGCGACGGATAGGAGCGTGGCGGCGAGTCGCGCCAATGGTTAGCGCGGCCGGGTTCAGTCAGTCACCGGAGGGTATACAAGTTCACGACACCATCCCATAAAGATTCATTAAGGTCCGCCGTCTCTATATTCGCTGTGTCGTGGCAGCGTTATAGAGCCGCGTGGCGTGCCAGCTCGCCTCGACGCGCGTGAGTGTGGTATAGGTGTGCTCCCGGTACTCTCGTGCTCCCGTCCTCTTTACGTTTCTGCGCGCGCGTGTATGCACCGCAGTCGAAACGGTTGATCAATAACAATCAAAAGCGTACTCTGTCCCAGAAGAAGGGGGTAGAGGAATGAATGGCTTCGGAAACGGTGCCGCGCGACGTTTAAGCTGTCGCCGCCTCATCTTCGCTCCAACTCCCATGCGATCCGCGCTTCGTGTTCCCTGATGAGGCTGTTCAAGGTTCCCGCGAGAAATATTCCCTCGTTCAGGGATTCTTAACGAGGTTCTCGGCTTGAAGGGGCAACGTGGATCCGGGAGATTGAGCGGTGTATCATTTGGGACGCGATGACTCCTCAATTGAGAATGGAGTAGAATTCTATTATAGATACCAAAGCTACGCACCTCTTGCGCTGTTCGCTATTAGGCAAACTTTTAGCAAACTAATTCGATGCGAAAGCAACAGATCCGCCAGCCAACTATCTCCCCTCCAACACCTGCTGACATGTCGCGCGTTCCACCCGCGAAGAATACAGGAGCCGAAACAGCTGCGCCCGCGTCGGATCGCGTATTTGTCATCGGCTTTAAAATTCATCGCATGAGGAACGGCGGCCGGTTCGTGACGAGATTTCGATCGGGCTCGTTCGTCGCGCGCCCGTATTAATTAAAGGACATTAAACAGTAACGCAACACCTCGGAATCAAACGTCGTCGCGTTTATGCGATCGGCACGGAATCGCGCCGAGGTCTCCGCTTATCCGCGGGAATATCTAAACGAGAGCGGTTACGCCGCGAAATAAACCGTGATCGTTATCTCATTAGAACGCGAGAAATACAGCGGAACCGCCGCGAACGTAACATTGTTTGCCGGCCTGTCCTCGGCTAGCTTCGATCTTTGGTCGGCTCGCGGGCAGATACCGATCTATCGCGACTAGATCTGTCGCCGGACCACGGCCAGCCTCCAACGCGTGGAAAGTCGCTGGAAAGAGGCGACCTCGGCGATATCCGTCTCGCGACGCGGATCATAGGAATTTTCGCGCGTGGAAAGCGGACGGCGGGAAGCTACGTTTCTGCGTAGAAACGCTGCAATTTAATGCTTTCTCTCGCGGTTCGATGGAAACCGAGTGGCCAGTTGTTGGGATTTTATGGCGACAGAGGAGGCACGGAATTAACGGTCTGATTTTGTTCGCGGGTGGACCGAAATCCGGGGGTGAAAGGGTGGTTAGGGAGTTAGATTAAGTTCTCTTGATAGGAATAGTTTGGTAGTTTCGTTTGGGTAGAGTGACACGAATTACATTTTAAGAAGAGAGCACAGGGGATCTGTGTTTTATGCCTTCATCGTTTATACACCAGAGATTCCTGTTTTCTACGGCCTCTGCTGACCCTGGCACAAAGAGGTCTCTGTTTCTGGAACACTTGTAGTTGACTGAGAGTTTTACGGAATCTGTATGACCACTAAAATTTCTAAACAGAGAGCTGCGCGGTATCTCGGGTCCTCCTTCGTTGAAGTAGAACGTGAAAGGGTGGTCTCAGCGCGGGGGGCTCTCAGCGATAGTAAGCAACCTCGAGTAATTTCCGACATTCTTGCATCGAATAGTGTTCGAAAGACTCTCCGCTTCGGAATCACCAATTCCCGAGTCTAAAATGCCACCGCTCCCCGCTGAGAACCGCTGTTAAATGCTCGCTGAATCGATTCGCCTCGGTAAACAAGCTAGTACTGCATGCTATTCCCTCGTTAATTCTCAATTACAGTATTGTTTATACTTGAAACGACGCGGGGGGTCGCTACTATGGAAAGGCACGCTTAAACCTGCAACAGAATCAATGCGCCGCCCGTGCAAACAGAACTCGAAAGGCTGGCAATTTGCGATCCTCTGTTACGTACTTCGCTCGCGTCGAGTTCCCTTTAGCAGTTCGAACAGATAATCCATTCTGCGTCGAGGCTTTTCAAGTATCCAGTATCCTGACCTTTTCCCACGAGCATAGGTGCACGTTCAGCCTCTCGTCCGCGCGTTGAAAAGGATTGTCAAGTTGGTCGGTTGACGCGAGTCGCCGGACCGGGTTGCCCAACATCGAGATAGCATCGTGGCCTCATCGAAGTTGTCACCGTTGGACAAGGCATTTGCTCGGCACCCTTCGTGGGCTTTTCTTCGTCGTTTCGGCTCATCTATCGGCCCTTTCCGTCGTTTCCCTCTCGTGCAGGGGCTCGTTAACGTGCCGGCTTGTTTGCCGGCAGGCTGTCAGATATCATCTTCGACGGGCAACTCGCGCTGGCCTTGTCCACTGCCGTGCAACCTCGAAGTGGGCCTAATTTCTATCATGGAGGGGACGTTGCCTGGATTTGTCCCTCTCTCGTGTGTTCCGCTCGTTTTGCTCGCTCCGCCGCGGCTTTCCATCCAAGAGGAAATAGGCCCATACGTTCCACTGCCGTGGCTAACGGCTGGTAGCTTCGGTATGGATAGTTTTTCATCGGGCCGCCCGTTCAGCGACGGTACCGTGGCATCAGATTAGGCGGGAGCTTGGATTTCGTAAAGGTAGCCTGTTGATTTCACCGGCGAGTCGTAAACGGTGCCGCCGCGATCTTGATCAGAAGTCGGTCGATGATCATTCTCCGTCGTAAACTATTAATACACGTCGGAGACTGTAACGCGCGTGTTTGCGTGTAATCTCGGCCGTCGGGGCGGAATATATTTCCAGAGCGAGCTGGAAACCCGCGTCACCGACACGTGGGAAGAGCGCGGCTCGGACATTAACATATCGTGTCGCAATCGGCCGCGGATAAACACGTTCCTTCTCCCGGCGAGGCTGGAGAAGATTCTATCTCGCTCGTGGACGATCGATCGCCGTTCGACCTCGACGAACAAAACGTTTCGCACTAGGAAGTGGCCGCTTGATCCTTGTGCCGATCGTTACCCGCTAAAAAATATCTACCGAATCTTCCATCGGAAGCTCGGATCAGAATGGAATGCGGTAGGTAGCTAGGTGTACGTTGGATCGAAAGTTGTCACTTCTGCCGGAACTTCGTTCGCTCGAGGCGAAAGTGTTTCTCACTTTCAATCGGACCGTCGACTGCTCCGAAACATTTCGTCCGGTCACCTCCCCTCTGCGATCCCGAGTCTAGGAGGAAGAGGTTCGTTAGCTTAACAAGGCATCGATCTACGATCTAAGCTAGCCGACCGGCGTAACTCTGAATCCTCGAAACGATCTCGAGCCTCTATCGATCCCTCGATCGAGGAAAGGTCTTCCTCCCCCCTCCCCTCCCCCTCCCCTTGTCGATCGTTTTTTTCCCGCCATCCTGGGACTTTACACAGACTAGATCGACCCTCTCGATTCGGCAGGAACGAGTCCTGTCAACGAAGGGCGGCCCCTCTCCACCTCGCCCCTTCGCCCCCGTCTTAACAACCTTCAGCTCGCCGTGGAGTTTTCGTGCTCCTCGAGATCCTTAATCGACGGGGTTCGTCGACTCTCGTCCTCCGTCCAGCTTCGATGGCCTGGCCGCGGGAGTGGGGAAAAGCCTGGGGACCAAGAGATATCCGCCGGTTTCTGACAACTATCCCGGCCCGAACGGTTGAAGAGAGCCTCGGAAAGAAATAAATGAAGAGAGGATCGAGGAAGAACGATACAACGGTGGGGGGTGGGGGGAAGGGGGGGGGGCAGGGGCGGGGGAGCGTGTTAAAGCGTGTACCAGGGGACCAAAGATCACGGAGAATTCCTGGAAATCGGCTCACGTTCGAGAGGGAGGCAGAGAGAAAGGGAGGAAGATAGAAGTAATGAGGCTGATTCTCTGTTTTCTGTGTTTTCAGCGAGCGGTCGGTATCGGGACGGTTATCGGCCGGTGTCTTTTTTCTCTCCCTCTTTCTCCGCTTTCTGCCCTCCCACACACACACACACACACACGCGCGCGCGCGCACACACACCACGAACACACGTACACGCCACTCCCCCTCGTGTGTCTCCTCTTCTTTCTCCCTTTCGCGTTTCTTCCCTCGCGTCGGCATAATGAGGCCTTCATGTCGTGAACTTCTGCGCCTTGTACCCCCCTTTTTCTTGCCGATCGAGGCCCACGGTGTGTCCTCCGCGTAAAACCTCGTCGAACACGGCTCCCTTCCGACGTGTCCCTTTATTGGTAGTTCAGAAAGTCGCCGTCGGGACCTACGTTGGCTCGCAGTTGCCTCTGGATCCGGCGATCCTCGCGTCGAACTGTATCGGCTCTGGATCCCCCGACCGCGAATGAGGTTACAGATGCGATCTAGCCTCGGCCCAGCTGACACGTGTGAAATATTCGCGCCCCTGCTCCGCACCTTTCACGCGGACGTACGCGTCGATCACATTTGCCATTCGGCGACATAGGTACGTGGCCACGCGAGAACACCAGTGGCCCCACGGTTCCATTTCAATGTAAATTATCTCTGCCCGAGACAGCTTCGAAGCCAACGATTCCGAAAGACGTTGAAATCAAAACGACCCCGCAGTGTGAAGATCCAGTGCGACGAGCCAACCCCCTTTCAGGCTCGCCCGCCCCGAGCTCCCTCGAGAATGGTCCTATCGCTTTCTTCCCGGTACGATAGACTCGCTTCAATCGTCTTTCCCGCGGCTCGTTTATCAGTTTCGTGGAACATCCGTACGCACGTGGCGCGGCCAACTCGCCGATAGAAGAACGGGCTGGTCTGTTCCACGGTTCACGTCCGAACAACCGAAAAAGCGGCGGCCGCGATAACACCGCGTGCTGCTGGAACGGGAACGCGGCGATCTCCGGTGGCGACGGAGTAACGGCAACAAAGCGCCCCAGGATAGCCACGACGACATTGAAGTTAATTGACACGTTAATGAATAATAAACTTGCGTCACTGGCGCGGGCTATCGATGGCTCGCGGGACGGTTCGATAGCCAGGCGTGACAGCCGGCCGCCACTCTCATTAATATTACTGTTTACTATGTCTTGTAATCGGTGATTTTTTCCCCCCTCCCCGCGCGCCACCATCGCCCACCCTCGGCCGCCGTCCGCTGTCAGGGTTCATTGATTTGAATAATTCGCGTTATCGCGCTTCTTAGGACGTTTCTCGGTAGAGCCGTCGCCTAGCCGGGTCCCCAGACGCTGAACAGCTCGCTTATCGGCCGCGGATCGCTGGACGGGGGGGGGGGGACGTTCTACGGCTAGCAGATCCGGAGATTCTGGCTCTGGTAAGCTGGCGTATACTCGATCTTCACTGACGACGAGCTCCTCGGTAGTAATTTGAGTGGGAATTCGATTCCCGTTTCCATCGTCGCGTGGCTTTGTGTCGCTCGCGATGCGAACGTTAAAAGATTCCGTCCGAGATTGGCGCCGTGAATAGCAATGCTTACTTCAAGCGCGCAATCGCGTCGTCAATTATGTACCTACGTACTTAGAGGCATGCTACCCAACGTCGAGACCGGGAAACGCGCGTTTCACGGATGCTGGCGCGCGGCTCGGCACGTGGCGATAACACGGCTGCGAATCGAGCTAATAAAAACCCAACGACGAATGAAAAAGCGACGGTGGCCGGGAGGATCGCCAGGTGAAATGGACGCCGGCCGTTGGCTCGATAATGCGGCCATCGATACGGCCGGGCTAGATTTGGCAATCGCGCGTAATTGCGCCGATATTTCACATAAGCGGCTTAATTGATTTTTCTCTCGCCGGCTGGCACGCTGGCTGGTGCTCGCAGCAGAGAGAGGGGGAGAGAGAGAGAGAGAGAGAGAGAGAGAGAGAGAGGAGTCGGACAGCGGCAGTACACAGAGATCCGCGTATTTACGAGTATTTTTAAATCAAACAGTCGGAATATACCGACGTTTATTAGGATGCCGATGAAACCGGCCGGGCCCAGGTAAATATTCGGAAATTTGCTGCCGGCCGAACGAGGCCGATAAATAATGCAGCACGCGCTCCCGCGCCTCTGTAGTATTTAGTTTTGTTAATTATTGCCGCGGTTATCTGCGCGCTCGCGGCCAACGGAGGAACGGCCGATGGAGACGTGTGCGTGCGTACGATAGTAACGAAAACCCGGCAGCCGAAACCAGGTTGGAGGGGGTCGACGAGCGCAATATCGTTCGCGATGCGAGGAACAACCTGTAATTAGCCTGCCGAGGAGATCTTTTTATAAACATCCACGGAGCAACGCCGTTAGCGATTTGCAATTACAAAATTACAAAACGGTGAGGTGAGACGTTGAATGACGAAATTGCTCGGTTCCATTGCGATATCCGCGCCACGCGTTGCGCTATTTCACGCCGGGATTCTGGAGTTGCTGTCTGCGTGAAGGGATATGCACGAAGGACGGGGTGAATTAAAGAAGGGAGGCTCGCGTTTATTGCGACTGTTTTTGTATAAGATACAATACGTTCGATTAAGTCGATTCTTGTCAAAGTTCTGTTCGGAAAGTTAACATCCCATGAATTGTGGAGCTTTAGTGTTAATACTCAATCCGTTTAGTGGGAATGGCAACGGAGGAGGAAGAGTTTCGGCTTGGTGGATATCGCATGCGGCAAATTTCCGTCGACTAGCTTCAGTGTTCGCTAATCACGCGAGATTCCGGCGTTCTTCTGTTTCGGCGGGTGGAATCGTTAGAATCGGCTTCGTGTTTCGCAGAAATCACCTCGATAGGAAGATTCCGGTCTTCTTTTTGCCCTTATCCGCGCGCGTGAATATTTCTGCAGTGCCGAGCGGGGCACTGCTTTCACCATAACGTTCGAAGCTTGCACTTTGTTCCGTTGCATTTTTCGGTCCGCTCCGTTTCGATAACGGTAGCATACTCTGCGCATAACGGACGGAAATCTTGCTCTTTATACGGATCCCATGCATAGTTAGTAATCTATCGAAACTCAAGGAAACTCGTGTACATGTACTTAAGGGGTTATGCCTACCTGCCAAATTCGGTTAAACGGATTTTGGGGTTTTGACATTTTCTTAAAGTACAACATCTGAAAAGTGTTGTGTGAAAGTTTCAATTTGATCCGACCAAAATTGGCGGAGCTGTGCGAGTTTTAGTATAGGTATATCCTGGAGGATGTAAACCTAACTTGAAACTTTAAACGTGTTTTTCTCGAAACTACGTTTTCAGAATCGGTGACCAAAATATCTCGAGAACCGCTGTATCGAATGAATTCAGCTATTGTAGGCTTATTCTCTATATACAAATCTTGTCCTTAATCGTGTCTTTTTCATTTCCTTTGCGTAGTTTCTATTTTCCAGATGATAAATGAGCGATTCTTGTGGCGAAAATCGATATCTTAATTCGAACAGCCGCCATTTTGTAGCGAATTAATATATCGATATAACGAGTAATTAACGACAAGGTAATTTAATACACTAACTAAATTCCTTCGAATTTTTCATTTCGGATAAATCAGGCCAAAGTTAGAGTGGTCACCGCAAACTACTGAAAAAAAATCGCTGCCTGGAGATCACTGATGTTCATTTTATATATTTATATTGTCCATTGGGATAATTACTAAAAGTAGTATAAGATGTGCACTTTCGAATACATAAAGGTTTGTTTAAAAAAGTTTTTCCCCCAAAAAGTCTCGAAAATACTTGCGTTTTCAGCCCTTGCAGGTAGGCATAACGACGATCGCTCTCGAGATCTGCCATCAGATATTCATTCCAATATCTACTGGTTCGTATAACAATGTAATTCGCGCAGTCCCGCGTGCGACAATGGCGACTGGTTCTCTTTTACTTGGAGAAGACAGTGGAGGGCGGAACGCAGGGCGAGAGAGCACAGGAAGGGCGGACTAAATATCGAGCAAGGTCGCGGCGCGTCTGTTTCGCGGAACGCCGCGCCGTCCAATTTCGTACGGCGATTTTTGTTCGCTCTGTTGCGGGATCGTGGCTTCCTTTCTCGGAAGCCTCCTTCGTGTCCCTTGGCGCGTGTAGCGTTGATTAACACACAATGTGACAGCCCCGCAGGAAAAAGAGGGCAGACCGATCCCGTGGATCCCGCGCATGTGTTATCGATCCAGTCGGGAACATCCCCGATGACACTTGCACCTGTACGTCCCGCGACACCGTCGGCACCTTTGATCACCAGCCATGTCCGTCGCGGTCCCTACGATATCCGTTGGGAGCGGTGGACTCGCTTCAAAGTATAACACTTGAGTGAAACGATGCAGTTGTGGGGCAATTTCTGCTGCGTGTCCGTGTCACAGTGTTTGCCTTGCAATTTTTCTCTTTAGCAGCAGGGCAGTTTAAATAATTGTTGGCTACGTTGCTGGTATATAACGGACTAATCGCTACAGATTAGAATTGTAGTTTGACTCGGAGAACAACTTGGAATCGAACACACGGATCACTCTCGCTCTTTCAATCCCAATTACCTAATGATACCGCAATTAACCTTTGGGGGACCGGCAAGGCCCCTTTTGCGGCTCTGTTCAAGTTCTCTAATTTTCTCTAATATCAGTTTCTGAAACCTGAAAACCACTATCTTTCCGATAAAAATGCCGGTTCTTTAAAGGTTAACAGTAAGACTGCCGCGATCGATACTATCATATACCCACGTATTCCCTCGTCAATCAAGGAAACGTACCGAAGACAGTTCTCTTGGAAATGTATTTCACTGGAAATTCTGGTTCGCCAGGCTTCCCTTCGACGGTCGTGCTTCACCTGACGGATTAAGGATCGATCGCATTTTTCACCGCGACAAAGCGTTTTCTAATGACCGGATTAGTCTGCTAGTCGGTGGCGATCAGGCTGGATCACGCGATCCTCGCGCGGAAAGCCGCCGACGCAGCGTAACCCGTCGCGATCTATCTCCATAATTTATTCCGTCGCGGTTGAGCACCTCTAACCGACAGCTGTTCAGAGACACGTAAGATAACCCAAACTCGCCTCTCTGGCCTCTGCTCGCCCGCTCGGTTCCCGCTGGCTCGCGTGCGTATTGGCGTAGTTTATACTTTTTAAATCGTCATGCCGAAATGGCCGGGGCCAGTTTCCTTTGATTGTCTTCTCGGAAGCACCGAGATCCTTTCTCCCTGCCAGTCGGTGAGCAGATCGCTCACGAACTACCGTGAAAGCCCGCCGAGGCCCTTCGCCCAGTTCCCCCAGTTCCCCGAAACATTCGGAAACACGAGGGCCGCGGAGGATCCAGGATCATGGGCGAATCGATCCCACCCCGAACGCTGGGACACTGGTCGAAAGGTCCATGGATCTCTCGTGGTCGAACATGGAGAACTTTTGGGGTTACGAAGGCCCCTTATCGCTGTTTTCGAACAGGTCCAATGTGCCCCGGACACAAGTTCCTCTTTTGAAGGGTTCCTAATTATTTCGATATCGCGTATGTCGCCCGTCAACGTTCGTATCTGAGTTCCGAAGCTCGTCGCACATTCTTCTGGCCGAGGGATGTGTTTTGTCTGTTTTATCGTATGCTAATGAGTCAAGCGCGCTGACGCAGATGCCCGCCGCTATTAATATAATTAGCATTCCTGTTGTACTCGGGGGTTATGCAATATTTTTTCCTTCGGATAGCGCCAGAGGGAACGACCAGGCACGCTCGAATGCAGCCGAGTTTTATATGGTAATAGGGGAATCGATTGCAACGTTCGAGCGTGATTGCGATCGCGGCGGCGATCTCGAATCGGCTGCCTTACGCTTTGCCTGCGCTCCACGCTAATTAGAGTCGAAATCGGGAAAATTGACCGTCAGTGATATCGGTTCGCTGGAACGCTCCACGTTTCCTGACCTCCTCTCTCCCGCTAGGGGAGGGGGGGGGGGGATACAAGGGGATACGCCTCGAGTCGCGGGTAAGAATGTTTGTTAATTAATCGATTGGTTTATGTCTTGTTCGTTACATAGCGATGTCGTAACGACGGAGCTAGGTTGCGGGCTTTTCTTTTCATAGGTACGATTCGAGAGCGAGGTAGCTCGGGGTGATTATCTTCATCCCGATGTAGACGGCGCTTGAATTTCACTGCTTAATAGCCGATAAACTGAATTCTAGATTGTTTTATCAGGTTTCATTAAAATTGCTTCGCTACTGACCGATTGCAACCGTGGAATACGTTCCTGTTTGAATGGTGTTCCTTCCTCGGGAAACACGATTCTGAAAATAGCGGGACGGGTTAGGAAATCGTATTGCACAGTTTTATCCCGTTTAATTTTATACGAAGAACCACGGCACGTGGATTGCGCCGCGTGTTACATCGTTCTGTGCAATTGCAATGGCAATAAACTTGCAGCAGCGTTAAAGGTCGGTCGCAATACGCCGATAAGAAATAATTTGCCGAACGAGCTGTTTCTTCCAGCCCGGCAATCTTCCCTCGATTCTCGTTTTTTTTTTTCGCACGCCTCGTGTCGATACTACGGGAGACAAACAGGCCGGGCGTGGTGCAAAACGCGACGAGGCGCGAGCAACAATAGAGGCTGTTGCAACAGGGCGGCGATAACACGGGCTCGAACCGTGTCAACGCTCTCCCGTCTTGTTACACAAGAGGGAACAGCCGGCTGGAGACTTTGATTTAACGATTTCTTGCGGTAACCTTCTTTTCAGCGCGCTCCCTGGTTAGGAATCGTCACGGATGCTTAAGAGGACGCTCATAAATCGCGGCGGTCCTCGAGGGATCCCTCGCGACACCTCGTCGAGAGCGTATTCTTCTGGCATTTTATGCCCGCGTTGGTAGTAAACTCTTATCCAACTGGAGACACCGTGGTCTCGCGGGACTGGCCATTCGATATCTGCCGATTATTTCGCGATAACACGTAACTCTATTTCCCATCCAGGACTGCCGATTTAGTAACAGTCCTGAACGCTGATGAATATTACCTACTGGCGACAAAGTGGTCCGCCGTTGAAGTAGTCCGGTACCGTGAAATTTGGAAGCTCGAGCGAGATTCCGTTGGAACGATCACGAAGGGAGCCGTGTACGTTCCCCGGGCTAGCTTTCCTTCTTGATTCCTGAGGGGACGGGAAGAAATCGCGCTCGAACCGCAAACAGCATTTCCTTCTAAGATAGTCTGAGTCGTTCTAAGCTTTTCCGCAAGGATTCAGCCAGCGGCGGGGATGGGTTGAGTGGTCCCACCCCTTTTGCCGTGGGTTCTTTCCTCCGCCATCCTGGCGTGCGTTCGCTCGCTTGTTCGCTCTCCCTGCTCGGTGCTCCCCAACGCGGAAAGAGCCCTATCTATGCTTCCATCTTCCCTGCATTCCTTGGGGTATTACTCGGACGGGCGTAGCACGATTTTCCACGAAGCTTCTTCGCGGAGTCGACGCCTCGTGTTCGCCGCCCTCTCCGCCGAGTCGCGGCGCGGCTGGCCCGAACTCGTTCAAATCCCGATGCGGCCCCGGGAACAGCACAAACCCATTACGGATTCATCGTGCGCCATTAGCTAATTCTTCCCCGCTCCTAACGTCTTCCTTTCCGCGCTCCCTTTTACCGTTACCGTCCCGCTGCGGTTTCCCTTTCGCATCTTACCCGCCGTCTTCCCACTCATCCCCATCCCCGCCTCTCCCGGAGGAGCTCTCCGTCAGCTCCTAGGACCCCTTTCAGCGAGTTCCTCTTTGGTTTCCACGCGTCCCGGGAATCGAGGCTGCTTCGAGGATTCCGAAGTGGCTTGGTTCCCGGTGTTTTCGGGGGTGGCTCGGAGAAGTTTGGCAATTGAAATTTATGAACGTCTCGGTCGTCCCGTTGATTCCTCCTGGCTCTGGTGACTCGGCACTCTCAATTTCACGTCGAGTGCCGGACCAAGTAGGAAGTCCTCTCCTCTATTGCCTCGCCATCGCATCACTCCCTCATACTTTATACCTCGGAAATCGAGTGGTCTACCGATCGAGCGTCCACCGCCTGACCTCAATCTCAACCGTCGAAAATTCTACGACGTCGTGCCCGGGATTGCCGACATTTTCTCGCCGGGAGGAGCGCCGAAACACCGCGTCAGCCTCGTAAACGACCGCGGGAAATTGCACGCGGAGCGTACAGAGCGTCGGCTCGTAAAGATGCGCGGCGTGGCGCGGGTAAACCCGACTCGTCTCGAGACGCACGCTTTAGCATTCCCGGAACGACCGAGGACGTGCCAGATTTTCTATCGTGTGTACGGCCATCGAACAAAATTGCTTCGCTGGTGGAAAGATCGGGGGGAGGGCTGCGGGGGTGTAGGAGGACGGGGAGGGGATGGCAACCCCAGGCCGCTCGCGCTCACGACGGAACGAAAGTGCAGTCACCCGGAATAAACGAGGAGGAGACCCGAAGTTGTTGGTCGAAGTTCAGTCAGAGGGGTTGGGAATGAGTTTGCGTCGTGGCGGTGATGAAACTTTACCGTGACGAGAAAGAGGGGTTGTCACGCCGTGAACTCACCCTCCTCGCCCTCGCCCTCGCGCTCCGCCATTCCGCTTTCGCGAGGCGTGTTTCTGCCTTCGAGGGAACGACTTGCGTTCCGTTGTTCGCGACTTTTCCTTCGACCGCTCGCTAAAGCGCGGCTACGCTATTCTTTCGCTTCAGAACTTCGGTAGCTGTCCTTTGGGAGTTTTTAGAAATTTAAGGCAGGGCAGACTCGGCGGATTCTCGGGCTTGTAGCGGCTTTTATCAATTTCGACGTCATAGATAATTGGGATAATGTGGGCGAGTAAAATTCACAGTAGTCGTGGCTTTACTATCTTTACTCGCGTCGATACAGTGTAATGCGGATAGCACAGGCTCTACGAAAAAGTCAGCGTTTCTTATGCAAATTTATTTAAATTCGTCAGTACGGAAAGTCTGGTTTAACCACCGTGAGGGCTGTGGGAGTCCACCTAACACTATATAGCAACATCGAACCTGATTTGAGCTTCGCTATTCAGCGCGTAAGACTGTATGGCTGGCGCACTTATTGTTAGACCTGGCAGTATGGCAAAATGGTAACTCGGCGATGACCGCAGCCAGGTGATCCTTGGCGAAGTCCTCAGGCCTGGCCCAGCTCGTCTCGAAGAGCTTTACGATCGACCACACATCGCGGCAGAAGGATAAAGGGTCGCATCGAGAGTCTTGGAGATATAAAGAGGAGTATGACATATTTTCGCGGGGTCTCGGGACTCGCGGGCTCGTCGGAACACGAGAGTACGCGTCTACGAGCGTCTAAATATAGAGCGTGAGTCACGAAATCGCGCAGCTTCGAGAGGAGCGAAGAGGAAAGGAGCCGTGCAAAAATACAGAGATCAGAGTGTCGTCCTCTTCGCCTCGCCTCGAGGTACTCCCGCGCGTCCCATCCTTCTCGCGTACATCACATTCTTCGTGCTTCACGATGTCCAGGTGAAAGTACCAGCTTCCCTTACTCGAGTGTCGTCATTGGAGTGCTGGGCACTGTGGGGCTACGTTGTCACGAGCAGCGCTCGACTAACAGTTGGAGGATTATCGGTTGGAACCTTTGAGATGATAATTATCGCCCACCGCCACCGGCTCCGTAACCCAATTCGGTTAAGAGTCCCTCGCTCTCGACTCCCATATCCCCTCGCGTCGCTCGATTGGCCCCGTCTCGGACGATACTCTCGAGCGCAGCGCGCGAAACGAGATCCACCGCCTCTACGATACTCCAGGTGTATCGTATGGCGGCGTATCGAACGAGGACAAAACGAGGAGACCGTCCACCAGGACTGCTCCACCTTGCGGATACTGGGAAGAGGGTCGGAGGGGTTGGAAACCGCGGAACGATTGAATTCTCCGAAGAAAACGCGACGAGGCGGACGAAGATTGGGAATAAAGAAAAGTCGTCGGTGGTAAACGCTGCGAGGGGCGACGCGGCTACGGTGGTTCTTTTTACCCGCTGGCCGACGAACAGACTTCATTCTTGGTTTACAAGCGTGCGGTCTACAAAGAGGTTGCCACGTTGTTAAAATAACCGCAAGAGCTCGGAGGCGTGTGCTGGCTCGTGTGTATGTTGCCCGTCCGTGTGCGCGTGATTTCCCTAACTTGGCGCGCGCAAATAGAAGCGTGCGTGTTGGGGAACACGCGCGCTTAAGCACGCGCGAACAGACCGGGCTATGGGGTGGCGATGCGTCCAACCCCCTTTGGATTTTTATCCTGCCCCTTTGCGGTTTATATGTAGTTGCACGCGAAGGTCGCGCGACTCCGGAGGATTGCCGAGGGTTCTGCTTGAAACTTTCCGCGTAAGAAGCGAGCACGTAAAATATTTTCTGCTTCGATGATAAATGTTCAGATAAATTAGAGCGTAATTCAATTACAGCTTTTAACGGTTTAAAGTACATCGTAATGCATTGAGCACAGACGTCGCCGACGTTGATAGATAAGATAGGGGTCATTTCCCTCGTGGATCATGCTCAACGCGGGTCCGCGAAAACAAATTGCTCGAATTTCGAAATACGGAAGGCGAGAAGATAACCGAACGACAAAGTTCACCTTCTCCTTAGATAAGTGCCCGCAGCCACGCAAGATAAGTCGTTGAACCCCGCGAGTCGAAACGAAGACACGGGGAATACTTAATTCCTCACAGTTCACACATTCAATGCACTTTCCACGTTACAAGTCACACCGTCGCGCTCCACGGGTTGTGATATGGAATGCGCGGCTTGTGACGTAGGAAGTGTACGTTCCGACGTGTAGTGGACGAGTGGTATTGTGAAATGTGTGGGCTGTGATGTGCGATGTGGCTTGCTTAAGGTGGAAACTATGGAATGTGATGTGTGATGTAGAGAGTGTGAGTGAAGGATAAGCATATGAGCTGTTGTTGGAAGCGTAAGTGACGAGCAAGTTATGAAATATGAAGTGTCATGTAGGAAGTGATGAGTGAGGTGTGAAATACGAACCACGATACGAAGAATGTGAACTGCGACATGTGTACGTCTGAACGGTGAAGTGTGACCGGTGATTAAACGAGTTCAAACAATTTTCTGAACCAACACATTCAATGGGTTTTCCGCTAACCCACCACGTTTCCTCTGCTTCCGTTCCGCTGTTTGACTACGCCGCGGCGCAAGAAACTCCGAAAACCACAAAGTACAGTCGTAAAAGCGGGCCTCGTGCTCGTCTTCACTCGCAAGCGCGAGGGTGTATATACTTCTCTTTCACGCTAAACAAGACGAAAACGAAACGAGGGGAGGTCCCAGAGTATCCCCCGCCCGGTCATGGACTAAAATTTTTTTTTCCTAATCCTCTCTCGTCGACCTCGTCGTTCCAGACGTGACTTTTATTGCGTGTACGACGTAAACTCTGCGGCGGGAACCGACAGCGGATTTATCTCGTTCAGGCTGCACGGTTATATTCGAACGACGGAAGCCAACAACTCGATACAAGTATCTGGCCTCTGTTGTTTCCCGGGAGAAGACTACGTTCTAGTGGAAGCCTTTTGTCAGGCCCTTCGGTTGCGGTTTTCACCTCGTTCAATGTCGATCGAATGTTCACGGTGACCGACAAATGATACGCTTTCGACGCTCGTAGCATGAACGACGAGTTGGTCACATTGTTGTTGGCGAACGGAAATTACAGGCAGTCGGTGTGACGTTCGACGAATTCGTGGTTTCGTCCAGATTATATTTTGCTTCTGCGGTATAGAGGAATCCGTGTGCTTTGTGGTTTAAGGGAGAGCTGAATGGGAGTCTTCGAGTGTCAGGATGGTTAAGTTTGACCGACCGGGGATCTCGTTAGAACCTACCTTAGATATCGCAAGTTTTCCAACAAGTGAAGTAGCATGGCTACAATTAGATCCAACCCCTCAACGCTTAAATCCTTACCTCCACTTTTCCTAACTAACTAAAACACCGGGCTATGGGCGGAATTTTCCGGGCCGTGAATTAGCCAAAAACGCCATTGCACGTTTGGGCGGCTCGAGGGTGCGGAGTGCGATGGCAGAAGTTGCCCTCGCGAAGTCGTGGCTGGTGATGCGACACGGCCTTAATTTACTTCGACAGCGAGCGTGCTTATATCGAATGGGTAGGGTGGAGCGAAGCGGGGGGGGGGGGGGGTGGACGTTTATCGATCACGCGGGGACTTATTACTCGGCGAACTTGCGGGGACAAACTGGTCCCGAAAAAGGTGAACGCGAACGAAGAATGCCTCTAAACTCGGTAATAATGAAACTCACTGATGTGTATGATTGAAAAGGCCGGGGACCCGGTGAAATGGTTGAGGGAGAAGGGTCGATGGTGAAGAAGGGGTCGCTGCGTCGCGCCATTACGTCCCGTAATGCCGTTACGTAATTGCGTTCTTTCTCGCCGTTCCTCCCGCCACCTTTCGCGACTTACGCGTTTATTTCTCAAGGAAACATCGAATCTCTAATTAAAACTTCGAACTGTGAATTTTAGGGCTACTTGCAGCCGGGGCGTCGCGAGCTTCCGTTTCCGCGTCGAACCGACCTAGCTGTCCTCTCCCCTTTCCACGAGAAAACAGGAATCGGCTAAAAATCGCAAGCCGCGGCGAGGGAGAATTTCATTAGTCACCGGGCTTTTTCGGTCGGCTCGTATCGTTGAGCGATTTAACGGGGAGAAAAAGTAGAAACGTCAGCGGTTGGGTCACGGCTCGTTTCCCTCGATTGATTCGTGACAAGGCGCGAACAAACGGACCAGTCAACCGTTGTCCCCCGAATCGCGCGAGTAAACGCTGCTTACCTGGGGCCCGTCCGACGATAACCAACCTCTCGTATCGTCACGCGTGATTTGCCGTTTCTTGCTACAGATGTGTCTCGAGGAAGGGAAGGAACTCTCTTCGGCAGACTTTCCACTGCAGAGAAGTACGTGCACGGGAGAAAGTACACGAAAGAAATACCTTTTTCGTTCGACAGTGGGGCCCGCAACTTTATTCGATCACGACCAAGAAATCCCAATGATTCCCCGGTTAGAAGCGAAATTCGTCGCGGGGGGGGGGGGGGGGGAGGGCAACTTTGATACGGTCTCGTGGGTGGTCCGTCGGTGGAAAAGCAGCAGAAGAAATGTCTGTGACTCGTGACGGATCCCCGCGACTGCGATCCGTCACATGCAGATCCCTTTTCTATGCTAGCCACGGCCCTCGCGCAGCCTCGATCTCTCGATACAATGAAGGGTAGGAGGGGCGGGGGGGGGGGGGAGAGCAAGCACCCCGGTCGGTTTCTGGCCACGCATCAGCGCTCTCTTTAAAGCGACCTGCTTCTTCTGCACGGCTCTCATGTCTGCCCTTTTTTTCCCGTCGCTCTTCCTCCCTTTTTCTCCGCGTCGGAGGTGAATGGTTTCGAGTCGAGAGGGGTCCGAGCGAGTGGCGGGGGGAGGGGGCAGACGAACCAGAAACGACGGGGGTTGGCGCTACCGGGGGCAACCTAGGCCCCTGTCCGCCCTGCAAACGTTGCATTGTGTCACTTCTTCATTCATTTCTGATTTTGCGGTCGGCTTGCGTGGCGAATCGGCAAAAACTGCGACGAGACCCCTACCTTCCCCGTTCGTTTCCTCCTAGCCTTCTCCCCCCGTTCCCCCGATTCCACCATCTCGGCTGCGAACATTCCTCTTCTCTGTCGGACGTTCCGCGCGCTCTCCTTGCGGCTTCGTTCCCTCTTATTTTTCCACTACTTTTTTCTTTACAACGACTTCGCGGCAACGGGTCTCGCTGCTCTGTGAGAAAGTCACGAGGCTGACTAGTGGAGTGAATCGTCCCGGGTTATCTAGCTTCGAACGTCAGTTTACAAATAGTTTAGCCGGAAATTTATGCGCGATAACGTGCAGGCGATTCAATTATTCTAACCTCTGAATCGCGGTGTTTAAGTCAGATGGTTCCCACGCGCTGTAATACTGAAATAATGACTGGCTGATAAGAAATTGATTGCGCGATAGCGACAATGTTTGTTGCGATTGATCGTCGCTCGAGCGGATACGGCCAGGATTGCCTTTCGCTGGGCAAACAAACAGAACGAATCTGGTCCCTGGGTTCGCTGTTTCTCTTCCCCTGGACCGGGGGAGAGGGCCCCTCGATTTCGAAGGGGACAACGCGCGGAATCACAATCGTGATTGGGTCCATTGAGGGTTTTCAAGTGCACAGACGATCCTGTCCCTCTTTCGATCGTGGGAGACAACCAGAGTCCTTGGCGCTTCCTTGGAAGCCCTTGGTTAGGGAGCTGGGTACTTCGGGATGCCTTCTAAGTACCTTGCTTTCAAACACACACTCTAAGATTTTGGTATAGAAGTCCCAATTCTTTATTGCTCCGTAGATACTTATTTTAAAAAACAAGTGTTTAATTGAGAGAAGGATGTAGAGTATTCTAATGCTTAAATGCACGCAGAACGATCTACAGGAAACTAGCGAGCTCAGATGAGAAGCAAACGCGTACTTATCCCTCGATCGTTCGTCCCATGAATATTCACTTGTATATCTACCGGTAAATCACGGCCTTGTCGTCGATTCGCATTGCTTCGGCGGGGGGGGAAAAAAAGTGGAGCTCGCGTTCTAATCGCGAGTGCGTTCATTATCAAGTCTAATCGCGTTTTTCTCGCGCCCCGATCACTCATAATGGGTCCGTTTGAGTTATCGCTGGCTGCCGCGACGATGAACACATCTGTCACAGGGCGACGTTCGCGCCATTCACCGCCTCCTCTTTCTCCCGTCGATTCGCGCCTCGCGAGATAATCACCGAATAAATTTGCCGCGCATCCATTACCGCGGCTTTTCTCACGTGTCCCGTGCGAAACGCTCCTCTAATTGGATCGCTAATGGAGAAACACTCCGCTCGCTCGGCAAGTATTTCTTTTCGATCTGAAATTCAGATCGCAACTCTTGAAAGTTCTCGTGAAGCGTTCAAGGGCAAGATCGAGAAAATTCATTTTCCCCGCTCCAACCACCATCCATGCACTTCGAATCGTTTTTCGTTATCTTGTACCTCGTTAGGGGGACTTCACGTGCAATTCAGATTCTCTAATCCCACTAAACTCTAAAAGGCGCATTCCACAGCCTTTCGCTGACTGGAAATCGAACGAATGGGGAACTATCCGGCGGTGCTCGACTCGTTAGCACGTTCATTCCTAGAAACCTCGAGCACGGTACAGTGAGCTTGTTGGTCTCCCGGAAGAAAGGTCTCACGGGTCTCGAGTACCCAAAATCCCGAGGGCGAGGATTCCACCTGCCAGAGAGTTCCTCGAACACCCACCGAACAGAAAATCCCTGGCGCACTGGTTCCTCCAGTTGCTGCTTGCCATTCATAGTGCTCCGTCGTGGCCTCGCAACCCTCTCTCACCCTGGAACAGCGCGATAAGAATGAAACGGTGGGCTCACAATGAAGGTGTCGTTGCAGGAAATTATACAGCAGTTAGAAGAGCTGCCTCACGCTCTCTCTCTCTCTCTCTCTCTCTCTCTCTCTCTCTCTCTCTCTCCTTCTCCGTTTCTCTGTCTGTGCGCGAGCAATTGTCTCTTAGGCTGGCATTGTCTTCTCCAGAACTCCGATTCTCTCTTTCTGCCTCTCGTTCGCTATCCCCGGGGGCCTAACGAACCGCTTGTCTGACACCGAGCGGCACAATGAGAGATCTAATCGCGGGTAAAGTACTTAATATCTTAAGGTCGGACCCGAGGGTGGTCCGAGGGGATGCCGATGGAAAGAGGGACGTTGTTAACCGCTTGTGCCGCGGTACACCGCGCGATCCTCGCGCCGCGCCGGAAGACAAGAGGCAGCGGCGAGGGAGAGTAGAGAGCTCCGAGAGATTCGCCCCGGTGTTACTCGGAGTCCTCGGTGTCGCGGTATCTGATGAAGAGGACGCCTTCGGGTGACAGCGGGGCCTCTTCTGCAGGAACTCCAGCCAGAGGACTTGCAGGTGGCGGGCATTCGCGCGGATAATCGTGCCTCGTGACCCCGATCCGATAACAGACGCGGAGGGAAACGAATCCTCGCGCCACGGGGAAGCTTTGAGGGGGATAAATGGTGGTATATATTTAATTCGTCGGGTTAACTATCATTCCCGCGCTCAGGAATATCACGAGCCCCGCGTGGAAGAAGATCGAAAGTCTTCGAAGAATGTGTTAATCCTCGTTCGAAGAAGGGGAAACGTTTCTCCCTTTGCCCCCTCGTAATTAAGATACCTATTGCAATAGCACAGCTTCGGAGAGCCGCGATAGCCCGAATATCGCCGCCGAGGCTGCGACGCGGAGCCGGCTCTCGAAGCTGCGAGTCATCGACCACGACCTCGCGCAAGAAGCTGTAACCGGTGCGGTAAAAAGGCCGCGCGCGGATGATCCTGCGATTACACGTAGATTGCAATCACCGGCTGCGAATTCATCGACAAAGAGCGCTTAATGATCGCGCAATAAAAGGCCTTTTTTACCCAGTTGCTGGTTAATTATCCGGCCGGCGTCCTTCTTCGTCGTTGCCCTTTTCGTTGCTGCCCGTGCGAGCGTGATCGCCCGTCGAACTTTGCTTTCCGGGAAGCAGATGCGTTTACTCGTGGAACGAAGACGCGACCCAAGAGGAACAGCAAAACAGAGTGACTTGTAATATCGAGACCCGCGGCGAGATAGGCAGAGGGGGGGGGGACGAAGGAGGTGGGAGGACGAGGAGGAGGAAAGTAGTTTCGTCGAGACCTTCCTCGGTGTACACCTGCCGCCTGGCAAATGAACCCTTTGTCTCTACTCGCCGAGTCATTAGGTGTACGCCAGAGGCAGTCGCGGCCCTAACTAGTTGACTAACCGAAAGTAATAAAAAGCGAAATAGCGGGAGTAAAACAAATCGTATAACGTGCGAGCTGTAACGACGACCCCCGTAACAGACACTCTCGGACCTAATCGAAATCGCCCGTCCACTCTGTGGCCTCAAGTACCCATTGGAATCACCGACCAGCCGGTATGTGCGAGAAATCGATCGTTGGATCTTATGTCTGTTATCTGCCCATGCCTGCCGGTCGAGCTTGTCTGTTCGGTGTCTGTTCAAGAAAATCGATCTCCGGCGTGTATTCCTTGCAAATTTCTGTATCGAAGGGGTTGGCCCTTCTTCTTGAAGAAAGCAACAGAATACTTAAATAGACGGTAGAAATTCGTAGGTATGTAGGTACGTTACGTCGTAATGCGCGATAGGTTCTCCCCGAAAACCCCACAATGCAGAAGAGCAGCGTGCTCGCGTGGAACGAGTCCCCGAGTCGCGTTTCGCCTTCCGAACCGGAAAATTCCAGCGACGTATCTGGCCTCCCCCTGCCGTACGTTATCGTCGGGGGAACCGTCGGCGAGGGAGGAAACCGTTTCCCGTAAGAACCACCGCGCGGGGTCGTTTCGATGGAATAACCGTTTGTAGTTGGCCTCGTATGCCTAATATCATAACCGTAACGATACGCCCGGCGAGAGAGGTACGAGTGGCTCGGCGAAAGCGTGGAAGAGCACGGGCCTAGGGGGTCGGCTCGGGAGGTGACGAGGAGAGGCGCGCGCGCGCGCGGACGTATGCAAAGCCGCGTGGAAAAAATAGTGGGGTGTCTCGAGCGGGGGGCCTCGCGTATATGCAAAATTCCGGCCGGTTTTTGGCTGCTCTCTCGTCGTTCCTCCTTTCGCCGCGTCCTAGAACGCTTTTTTCTCTGCCTCCCTCTCGCGCCGCACCATTTGCAATTCAACGCGGGCGACTCGCGCCCGTACACGGGTCTTTCGCGTCCCACCTATGGCCGAGGAATATCGCCGAGCGAGACGCCACATAATGAATAATAATCGCATATAATGCGAGCCGATGGAAGGCTCCGCGCCACCCTTCGCCGCCCTTCCACGCGAGGGGATGCACCGTGTCCCCATTGTGCCCCGGTCGACGACTATCGGCGGGCCCCGCTCCCCCTCGCAATCTCTTTCTACTTGGCGGCGCGGCGACCCGTCTCCGGCCCTCGCACCTTTTCGGCGGCATCTTCGAGCCCCTTCTCTCCTCCGCCCCGCTTTTATTACTTTCTTTTTTAATATGCGCGGAGACACCCACCGCGCGAAGGTATGAAATTGAAGCTTAAATATTCAATGGAGTGGCGGCGACGACGACGACGAGGTCTCTCTTTGATACAGTTATATAAAGCATCGTTACCCAGGACGAACGACGACTTTATATTGCCATCTTCGCGGCGAGTCATCCTCCCCACTGAGCGGGCAATCCTAACTTTATTAACGGCCGCCACCTCCCTCTGGAGAAAGCTGGTTCCTGCCATGCTCGAGGGGCGAGCAAGACTTTCGATAACGTTCGTCCTTGGGAATCGTGCATCTCGAGTTTCTCGTCATCCGTTTCACCGTTAATGGGTGGAAAGATTAGCGTGCGCCAATCTCGCGGCTGCGAGTCGAGCCGCGCGCTGTCAATCTTCGGAATTGATCAACTCGATCAAAGAGGAGGTCGTGTCCTCCCCTCCGAATGCTGATTAATGCCGTGAAAACGAGCGACGGCCGAGAAAGGAGGCAAGAGTGCTGTTCCGCGAGGACCTCGATTCCGCGCGGCGCTATTAAAGCCAGCCGCGGGAGAGGAGAGGAATATTCTCCCCCTTTGGGGACTCCTCTCCCATTCATCGGCTCTGTTTACACGGGGGCGCGGCACCGAGTAATTTCTTTATTTCTTTCCACGGGCAGGAGTGCAAGGGCGTGGAACCCCTCTCAGTTCCGTCTTGCCTTCGCGCCACCATTTGTTTTTATCAGAAGCTCCCGGGGGACGTTAACAGCCACCTGCCACTACGTCGGCCTCTCCTGTTCGCGTTCCCCTCTTCACCCTCTCAGGGACCACGAAAGAGTGCCGCGGTCTACCCAGCTCCTTGGGGGACCGGGACGCTGGAAAAGCTCCGGGAAAAGAGCTTGCCCGCGCGAGAGGGCGGCCGCGAGAGGAAGGGAGAAATTGCGCGCGTGTCACACGTCGCGCTTCCCATGATTACGTTATTTCGTCCCGCGCTTTCGCGACTTGCATTTATTATTTAGACCGGGGACACCCTCGCGCGCACGTTCTCTTCTGTGATCCTCTGTGGCACGTCGACGTCGCGGATTTCGATAGTGCGTGTGCTGGAAGTTTCGGTGACTGAAATGCAACTGATCGTGATTAAAGGAAATTTCAATGCCAGGGTTATTACCGCGGAGGATCCATTCCACTGCCTCTGCTTCGAGACGCATTTCATCTTTCTGTTGCACCCTCATTCTTCCGCCGAACAAGCATCAGAGCGTACCATTCCTCTGGAGTATGTTTACGACGTGTGATAATTACAGGATTCTGCGGGTCCGCCTTGCCTGCACGCCTTAAGGGGGGAGCCTGGTGTAACTAGCTGAGAATCAAGGCATTATTCGGGAATTTTTTTTAAAGAAAGTATTCAATCGATCTTTCTGAAACTTTCTGGATATTGTATTATCAGATTAAAGTAGATAAAACAAATTTTATTAAAAAGGAGCAGCAAATAACAGAGTTATACGGGCTTATGCCCAGTCCGTTGGCGACGCAATTGTTCCACGGTGGGCAACGTAGCGTCTACTGTATTCATTTAAAACCAAAAATCGAACACTTTTTGTTTAGTTTATGAGTGCACGCAGAAATCGTATAAATTCGTAACTTAAAAGATGTAAAAATGAACGAATGGCGGCCTCTTGAAAAAAAATCGCTTTTTTCCAATGAAATTTTGCCTTAAGTGTGTAAAAAAAGTTATTCATTTAAACAATATCATTATACCAATAGCTAAGCTCTGTAAAGAAAATGTTCACAAATATCCATGCACAAGGTCAAGTCGATTGGTTGAATATTTTTGGAGTTACGTTGCCCGCAAATTGTAAAACTGTCGTTTCGAGAAAAACACATTTTAAATGTTCTGGTAACATGCTGCTCAGTAGCAAAACCAGCTATATCCGCTTTAATTTTTCGAATTTTGTTTTGCGGCTTTGGGAGTATATTATCCTGATGTTTAACTATTGATTTATGCAACAAAAAAAATCGGTTTCTTTATCCCGCTACACCAGGCTCCCCCTTAACTATCGCTATTTTTGCGTAACACCCTTCCACTTGGTCTTCTTTCGCTCGCGAATTTCTTTTTACCCTGGACGCCCTTCTCGTAAGCAAACCTCTGAACCTCGACCGTCTCGAGAAAAACGGTGAAATAGCAAGAACCCGAGCCTCGCCAATACCACCCCCTGCTCCCACTGGCGCTACTTCGATCGGTCTTCTGAATCCAATCGCGAGTACCTAACGGGCTAGTTCTCGATCTCTCATCTACAGACGTCTCGAGCGAGATGATCGAACGCAAACCTCCACTAGACGCATTTGGCCAGCTCCCAGGGCCAATTAAACTATCTGCCGATCGGCACTTAAGCTGCAACGCGAAAACCGACCGCCCACCTTGGCGATCTCGCTCGCTGGAAGGGTGGCTGGGCCGAGTGACCGTCGGCAGGCGTTCCCCGCGAACCGAGAAATTAAAATCCCTCGCGCTCTCGTCGATGCGTTAGAGAGGTCTGGCTGCGGCGAAGAGTGGAAAGGCGCGGGGGGGGGGGGGCGCGAAGGAAGGGGGTGGGTGTAGTCGGGGGTCCATTAGGAAAGCCCCAGGGCGACGAAGAAGAGAGCGTCGCGGCTCGCTCGAGGAGAAAGAGAAAGAAGAGGAGCCGGGCTCCCTCTATCTCGAGAAGTGTCACCCATGATGAATAGTTGGCATGAACAAAAAGAATGCTAAACCTCGTCCCTCGCCATCCCCGGACCGGTCCGAGGCCTCTCTGTCGATTTTCCGGAAAAGAGAGCGCGCCAGGGGTGGAGAGGGGGCGACAAAGCCAGGCCACGATACCATCTTAATTAAAAGTTGCCAATTCATTTCGCCCGCCGTTTCCACCCCGTGAACTCGGCCAGCGCGGAGAGTCCTCTCCTTCGGGGTGGGTTTGCTCGCTCGTCCCTTTGTCTCATGGGGCGGGGGGATGAGAAAAAAGTCGGTGCATGGGGAGGTGGCTGAGATGATAATAAGAAGTTTTCGTCCGAGGAGGAAATTAAGTAAAAGCGTAACAGGGTCCACCCTCTTTTTAAATGTCGTTCACCGAGCATTCCTCCCTTTTGTCTTCTGGCTCCTGCTGCTCGCTGGTTCCGAGCGTGTACGAATCTACAACGGGGTTGGGCCCGCGGGAAGGGTTTAATCGCGGGGGTCTGCTCGTATCGGGAAGCGATAAAGAAAGAGCAAGGGGTATTTCGAGATCCTTAATGGGCTCTCTTGGTTTTTCAGTTGCTTAGACAATGTCCCTCGAGTGATCGTAGTAAAGACGAACTATTATATCGCAAAGGAAGGTTGAAAGCTTACTACGAACCCTGGCCAACCTGAACACACGTAGGTACACACACGCGGGTCCCAAAGTGTCTCAATCGTAAAAGTTCCTTGCATCCGACACGGTGCGAGGGACCGAAACCCGGCGAGGAAACGATCGGAATGGTCGTAACGAATCGTACGTGTCTGTTAATGCTTCGTCTCGCCCCCGAATGCTAATTAGTTCATTCGCGATGCTTTCGGGACCGTGGAGCAAGAGGCGAGCGAGTCGCAAAGGGCAGCCGCGATTGGGCACGGTTCGGGCGGCAGAAACGAACTATGCTGCACAGTGGCGCGTAAATAATTAAGAAATAGCTCTCTGATCATTCGCCTTCTCTCTTTTTCGCTCTTCCCTTCCACTCTTTCCTGATTCCGCCCGCCTGTTCCCTGTTTCCGCAGCGTCGTCGCGTTTTACCTGCTCTAATTACGAATTTTTCGCCGATGCCAGCCGCCAGAGGTAATTTAGCCTCCAATTTATATAAAATATCACGCGGCTAATGAAGCAATTTGAGGCTGTCTGCGCCGCTAACGTATGGAGTCCGCGGGTTGCTCCGTTGTAATGGAGAAGAGTGGGTGGGCGCCCTAGCGGCGGGGGGATGATGGTGGAGAGAGCTTTACTTACAGAGGTACCCCATTATCGTGGCTGGCATTAACTTTCCTCTTGCGCACAGTTCCCTTTGCCGGGATGAAAATCTGAAGTCGACGCTCGCCGGTTATACATAAGGTCCCTTTGGACTCGAGGCTTCGGGAGGATCGATCGCGCACCCCGCAATCTTTTACTCGCCTGAATTCCAAACAGATCGAAATCTGAGGTGCAAGCTTCTCGTCGGTCGCTGTCGCGTTTTTTCCCCGACCAGTGTCTCGCCCGCCACGCTTCCGTCGGCTAGACGACGCCGGTCGCTTAATTGAGAACGAAGCGCGGAGAACAATCCGTGCGCGTGACAGCGCGAATTATTTATGCACGCGTGAACCACGTGCCATCATTGATGCGGCCGTCACGTCGACAGGGCGAAAAGGAGCCGTTCGAAACGACGCGACGGGAGAGGTCCTCGCCCGCCTCGTGCTCGTGACGTTTTCATACCTTCGAGTGCGGCAAATAAAAATGTTCTTATCGCGAAAATTCCCATTTAACCCATCGTTACGACAGATCTGCAGTATCAGTGGTCTCCATTTCTCGTCTATTCCGGATTCACGTCTCGCTCTCTTGAAATTCATGGATCAACAGAGATTCGGGTTGTAAAAAGCAAAACGGAAAGCGTTGTAGGCAATAGGTGTAACATTGTTTCGATCGTACGCAGAAACCACGGTGACTTAGAGAGTAAAAGCTGAGAGACACGCATCGATTACGTGCTTAGACATAGAGCTAATGGAGTAGTTACGCCATTGACACAACAACGCGAACCAGCGTCTAACGATGTACTCGCGTGTCTTTTATATAGAGTCTTACGGGGCATCGCGGACGTTGCATAATTGGTAATTTATGATCACCGTTGCGTCGATGGAAATCTGGAGGCTCGCTACTTCCGTGAACCCATCTCCTCGTCACTGATCCTGCATAATTTTACCAAACTACTCGGGTCAAGCCATGCTCAACGACTCCACGAATTTACCGCGTTACCGGGCACAGCCAATCGGCGATCTCCACTGGAGGAGAGCGATGATCCAGTGACCGAGTCGAACCCCCCCCCCCCCCCACGGCCGAAGGTGGTTCGCCACGCGAGGACACACGGTTCATAAAGCACTATCGAGAACAGATCGTGGCGGGGTCTCGAGGGTCGTGCAGATATCGCTAGTGGAAGCACGGTCGCTCGTCGTCGCGGCTAAAGCGTCCGCTCGTAAACTTGATCCCTGTATAATTTTCAATCGGCCCCACGGATTTGACGACCTCGTCACGGCCTCTCCGTCACCTCCCTCGGAGCGTTCCGCTCGCCGCCCGCTTTTCGTGGGGGGTCCCCGAGATAAGGGAGGAATGACGAGGTCGCAACGACCGGTAAAAAGGTGATCTCGGCCGGATAATGTCGGAGGTGGAGGCGGAGGAGGGCTGCCGATGGCAAGTCTGGCTCCCCCGGGCGTCGGGAAACACCGCTGCCTGCGGAGCCCGTAAAAAGACAATACCGTTCTCGCGCCACAAAAGAGTCTTGCCACCAAGTGCCATTACCACGGAGGGAAGCACGGGTTCCGCGTGTACAGACACCCTGCCGCCGGTCCCAGTGTGCGTGCGTGCCCACGTGCCTCCTCCACCGGGGAGGAAGGAACGGGCGCTCGACTCCTTCGAATCATCCCCCGGACTGCTCGGCGACCAGCTCGCCTGCACGCAGCCTCAAGAAGCCTATAACTCTCCCGTATACTCCGTTAGTTTCCCCCTGCGCCCCGCGATCAATTCAATTTTATGCCCCAGCGGTTTATTTAACCACGCTGGCTCCGAGATGATTCGATCCGGCCTTCCTTCATTCGATCGGGCAGATTTTGAGTGCTCGGTACCTTGTTTCGGGGGAGTTTGTGGGCTTCCGTTATCGCGGAAGATCGTTCAGGATAGTTTAGCTAGGAAAATCATGAGGACAGACGGTTTTCAAGGTTTCGCGCTTCTTTTGGCAGCAAGTACTTGAAGAATGCAGAGTGAACTACCGTCGGTTTCATATTTACGCCATTGTTGGTGATGCAACTGGTAGACGTGTGTTAGTCGGGACGCAGATAATTGCTTGCCAAGATTAAATACTTCCTTTCCATCTTATCTTTGATCTCTCAACTAACCAAGTGCTTCTCTTTTGTTTCAGGTAAGTGTAAACGACTTCGCCGTGAACTGCATGTCGTGACTCCTACGGAATCGTGAGTACCTCATTTCGGTTATTACAATTGAGCGTAACGCGCTGACCGCCGCGCCCATTTCGCCGCGATCACTGCCGCAATCATATTGTTAGACGAACGCAATGTCGAGGCTCCATCGCGTTCCCTGGAATGAAATTGCGGTAAATCAGTTCCTTACGCAGAATCGTTTAACTCCCGCTTATTAAGCGACGGGGCAGGTCGTAGGATCTGAAAGTCGGAGTAGTAGTGGTGCATAATTTCACCTTGGAGCATCTACTTAGTGCTTTAAAATAAATTAAAGACACAAGTTTCGTGGATAGGAGCTGGAAAAAATACTTGGACCTTTTGAGAAACCATCAGCGATCTGACACGATTCCATTGCCTTCTAAGGAGGTTGTAAATCGAACGAAAAAGCCGTGATTCACGTTCCACGCAAGAATGGTAGCCAGCGCGTGGATCGCAAGATCCGATCGCCGTAATAATTCTCCTCGTTCATCGTTCAAAGAAGAAGCAGCGCGATCGACTTCCCGTCGAAGCCCTAATGGCAGTCGGAAATTAAAATGCGAACGTTTCCCTCCGCGCTGCTTCTCGGCTCGGCACCCTCGCCTACGGGTCGCAGGGGGGGGGGGCGGCTTGATCGCATTTAACTTGGGCGCCTCATCCGTTGATTTCATTAACCGATAACCGGCGCGCAACTTTAAACCCGCTCGAGTACGGATGCATACGAAATCACGGACGCCTCGTCGGGGTGAAACGGCGAGGGGGTGGCCCTCCCCGAGCCGCGAAACGAGGGCGGTACTGAATACCAGAGGCGATACATTAACGACCCGTAATGACTTTGGCACGAGGGGGATGGGAGGGGGGGGGGGCGCCAGATAAAAAAGACATTAGTCATTCGGTTGCGTCTAAACTTTGCTAGCAGAGATTTCGATTAACGAACGGGGGTGCGCAGGAGTTGAATAAAACTCGAAGGTAGTTTCTTGAGGATTCGAATTAATTTGGCTGACGATGCGCAGTACTCCGTCTCTACTGAATAGTTTCTTCATAATTTTTCGTAAAGTAGCATGGATCATCCATGGGTAACTGAGAGTGCATATTTGATCACCACTGTGGCGCATTGTCGCGTCACGAAAAATCGTGAAATTGAAATACATGCACCCCTCTAGCGGCCAGTAGCGTTCACGCAGTTGATAATATACGTTTAGTCGGATCTATCGATCACCGAAGAGGACACCTGGCGAGCCGTCGCGTTCGGTATCCTCGGCTCCAGCGGCTAACGACGTTGTTAGCGGTCCTGTTACCATTATTCCGTCACAATTCCGCGGAGATTTATCGAATTTCGTGGCGCGGCGGGTGCCGTGGGTGTTCGCGTTCAAATGTTAACGACGCCGAGGCGACGGTACGTCCAGGTGTCGTTGCCGAGTCGAGTAATTGATTCTACCCACACGGGATTTCCTCCCTGGCAAGAAGAAGCCCTGGTAAGAAGGCGCAAGTGTATGTACCACCGCCACCGAGCAAATCGGCGATCTGTTCCCACGTTTTCTCGCGTCCGCTTGGACAGAAAGCAATCCTCCGCCTCACGGGTCGCGACGCGTGTAGGACGCCAGGCCGCTGTCGACGCGACACGTGCGCCGTCTTTTCGCATTTACCGTCGATCTTCTCTTTTTAAGGAGGATTCGTTGCCGCTTGTGCTGACGCCTCAAGGGAGACTGAATGTCAAGGGAATTCACTCATATTCCACTGCCTATCGTTCTTGAAACTTGCGGCTTTTGCATTAGCAGAGACAAAATCGACCGGGCCGGAATCCCGCTAATTAGCTTCCACTTTACTAAACTCCTAGTTGCGAGCACGCGGACACGGGTTCGTTAGGATTACCACCAGGCCGCGGCCTGACGTCTCACTCGTTTCAATCAGAGTCTAATTAAACCGGGAGCCGTAGATCCAACGTCCCGGTAATCGTGGTTCGCTCCTCCGCGAGCGCTACCTCGAACCAGGCCCCGGCTCTTTCGTCGGCCGATGGAAAGCCGGCTAATAAATTATCCTACGCTCGCATGGTTGGGCGGAGAATCGTACTAGAGCCGAGTCTCTGCCCGGAGCTTCCCCGTGAAACGTGACTAGCGCCGATCGCGATGTAACGGAGCCCGATGTTAATTTAATTGGACGGGCCGGCTCGCGTAAATAGTCATCGATTTACAGCTTTCGTCGTAGGCAATCCCGTCCCGCGATATTTACGCGCCTCCGATCCTCTATCGCGACGCGGCGATAATGATTTATTATCGATTAAGATCCGCGCCGCTCGCGATACGCTTCTGTCACGAATTAGTCTAACGGGACGAGTTGTTTATCGGGCCAATTACGCCCGCTGATAAACTGCGCTAGGCAGTTGAATGGATCGCCGTAACCTGGGAACTAGTTGCCCCGGCATGTTGCGCATATTACTTCTTATTCGTGATCTCTATGTATGGATCGTGTTTCTGGCGGTGTTCTTCATTGATAATGAACGATCGAAGCAATCCTGCTTACTGTTTGAAAGGGTTCCAACGGCTCAGTAAGATCAAAGGGGCTGGTGAACGAGACATCACCCTATCTCATCCCAAAGAATCCTTCCTCGACGTCATTCTATGCATCCGTGCTCAATGCGCCCACGCAGAATAAGCGTAAACAGTTTTGAATTTCATGTGCCGCTTGAAACCAGGTCGGGTAGGGTCGCCATTGCGTGCCTGGCGCCGCGAGGAGAAGCATTACGACGATGGACGACGCTTAGGAGTTACTTAGAGCCAGATCAATCTTAATCCAGGAACAGTGGTACCACTCTGCTATCGGGGTGTTAGCTTCCATCATTCCCGGGATAGACCGCCGGGCGAAATAAACAGGGGTTGGGGAGGAAAAAAGAGAATGGGAGAGACGTGGCGCGAGGTTCGGCACGGTGCGTTACCAACGAAAGCACATACATCAGGCTCGTGGGCTAATCTGATTCCCCTAACAATGTGCACGCGTCGGAATCTTCTTACATCCCCCTCCCAGGCCCCGCGTCCTTATTTCTCTTCTTCCAGTTCCTCTAGCCGGCTGGTAACACGAGGGTGAGAAGTCCTGGCGTCCAGACCACCGACGTCGGAGCCGATGCCCGCGTCGCTCGGCTCCCTGGGATGTATAGATTTTGGATTTCGCACCCTCCGGTCCCGTGAGCCAATCTGAGCGCAAACCCGCGTAATCTCGCGCTAATAACTGCGATTTATCCTTCCCCCGCTTGCCGGCCAGCCACGTTGATGGAAGCGTCGATTAGAGACGCGAAGTCCCGACAATTCTTTGGGGTGGAAAAAGTGTTTCTAGACGAGGGAAAGAGATTTTTGCTGGCCGTTACGTTGCTGGGTGATTCGGGGTGGCTGTTAATAGAATTCAATGAATCAGAGTCATCGTCAGCCTCTCGTGTAAGATCGAAAATCTTCCGAGATCCTTTGCGCCTTCTAATTTCTCAAGCATCGCTTTCCACGCGATCTACGATTCCACGTGGACACCTCGATCCCCACAGAAACTGGACCCCCCGCCCGTGAAACGCCTTCCGCCCCGAGATCCGGCCCCGTATCTCGGCCCATTCACGGACGCCGAGATCATTCTCACGGAAACGCAGCGGCGCGAGATTACGGTCCATCCTCGGCGATCCGACCGAAAACAACGACACCTTTCTCCAGGGTTGTGCGCTCGTAGAAGAGAGTGATACAGGCCGCCTACGCCCGTAAACGTAGATTAGATTATCGCGTCCCGTGGCCGCCAGGAAACAGGAAATCGCCGCTTCCCCCGCGTAAGAAAACGGAAAAGAAGGAGACGCCAGCGCGCACCGCGTGCTTTTATTGTCTCCGGTGTCGTGAAAGGGGGCCTTTCATTAATAGGAACCAGCGACTCGCGGCCCGGCCGCTGCGCCTGGGTGAATCAACCCGCGCCCTCCCCTTGCACACCTTATAGCTAGAACCTGGACGAGTTGTAGAAGCTGGGTGCTGTTCGAGATAACGCCACGGGATTCTGCCAGGTACAAATATTTGACCGGTTAACTGGCTCCGTGTTTGCCCTGTTAGCCGTGCTCTTCGTCGTCCGCCTTGTCGCGCCCATCGTCGCGTTGTCGCCTCTACGGCGACGGCGACGACTTCCTCCTGTATATATTCCCGCGGTTGTGCACACCGTGGCGACGATAGTCTGCCCCCGTCCTGAAAGTGCACGCGCGTCACAGAGAGCCGCGTGGGATGTGTGCCGTGTGGATAACGCCGATGGACACACCGGCTATCCTCTTTCTCTCGGGTTAAAAAGCAAAGCTGGAGACCTGCTTATCGATCGCGCCTCCGTAATGGTACTCTGGGCAGCTCCGGCCCCGGCGAATCTCGTTTTTCGTGTTTCGCAAGCCCGTGGGACGCGTCGCCCAGGGCTTCGGCGCGCAGCGCTGGCACCGAATTAAAAGGATGTCGGGAACGTCCTTGGCTCGATGGTGTAAAATATCGAGCTGCCTGGGAGGAATGCTAGAGTACTTTCGGTGGTAGTGGATCGATAGAGGCTCGTTTAAAGCTGAAAAGTCTCGAGGCAACCGTGCCGGTAGATCCCGCTGCCTCGAGCACAGAGCAAATATCTTCAAACACGCTCGTGCAACAAGCCGTGCGACAGTTTGCCCAGCGAGCAACCGTCCCTCGCGTTATCCTAACTCGACAGACTACGCGATGCAAAGTACTCTTCATACAGGGTCTCGTGCCTCTGCCCTGCGACCAAAGAGAAGTGTAATTTCTTTCGTCTCCCGTGCACGCGCGGTCCTCTTCATACGCTCGCTGCGAACATCTCTTAGCGGGCTTGCTCCTTTCAATCTCGCTTGCTTCTCGACGAGTACGTTTGCACACCGTCCTAGAACAGCGATATATTCAAAGCATCCTACGTTCCATCGTTCAACGTGTAACACTTGATAATTTAAAGTGCCATTTTATGTCAAGCTATTGTAGGAGAGATCTCCCAAAGCCACATCCACCAGTCTACCTATCACCATCACTGTTCCCCGATTAATTCCCTCGTAACTCGTCCAGCTATCGCGAATTTCTCGCGTCCTCCGCGGCATCGAGCAGCGTTTTCACGCACGCGAAGCCCGGGACGCTTCCAACGGATCTCCTCGCGGAAGCGGCGCGAAACTTGTTCCCAAACGGTGAGAAAAAACCCGGAACTTGGCACCGTCCGTGTTCCGCGCGCCTCTTAACATGGAAACGTACTCTCACACGCGCAGCAGATTTAATCAAAACGCAAATGCCGCGTCTCGGCTCGTACGCGGCTCTCTCTCTGGAGAGAGAGCCGCATGCCTCACCTTCTCGTACCTGTCTTCCAGCTACTCTCGACGAGGAAGTCTCATAAAGAGTCTTGCGCGCCCGGTCTCCGGCCGTCTTCTGGTTATCGCGCGCGCTACATACTCGCCGCTCCTCGCCCCGTGGAACGACGATAATAATTAAGGATTCCCAGTGAACCAGGACACGTACGTACGTGCGCATACGTGCCGAGGCGGGAATTATTTTTGTTTGGGCCAGTAGCGTAGCGAGCTACAGGGGAAGCTAAAGGTTCTTAGGGATGTTGATAGTTTTAGGTTTGAATAGGAAGCCGGGGTTTACGGGATAGAAAAATTAACGGTGACAGGCAGAATGTTCGATGACCCGTCTCTGAAGAAGCAAGAGTAATTTTTTTGCGTAATGCGATACTCGGACACTGGCGTGTACAGTTAATTAATTCTTAAACTCCACTGATTGCATCCTACTTAGCCAAGGTAACTGCGAGTGTTTATAAAATTCCAATCAAGGTTAGTGGATTCCCTTGCTGATTAAGCCAGCACTAGTAAACTAAGAGATTTCCTTAATTAGTGAACAGTCCCACGCGTTATCACACTCTTCCCTCCTCTCTGAGCGGTCGAAACACGAGTCAGATTGCTCGAAATCGAATCACCCATCTCTCCTCCTTGTTCGACACCCCGGTTCGGACGGAGCCATTGGAAAGACAGTCGTCAAAGGGACGAGAGCGCAGAAGGTCTGTTCAGTTACGCCAGTGCAAAGAGCACGTATCGTCTTCTTACCGTTACGTTCACCTGGCCATTTCGAGAGGCAGAGAGAGTGAGAAGGAAGCGAGGAGATCGCACCGGTGCTCCTGGCGCTCGTTATCGTTCGCAGGTTCATGCCAACGGACAGTTAAGGTCCCTGGTCCGCTGGATGCTCGACGCTATAAATTCGGCCGATATAAAGGGGGACAGGGGATCGGGGGATCGGGGGCGAGACACAGAGAGTGAGAGAGGAAGGCAGTGGTGTTGGGCGCGAAATAATTCGAGGCGGTTAAACGGAGAGGTGTGCCAGAACCGGCCTACCTTTTAACGCTCTCTCGCATCCACCCCTACGCTGAAACACGCACGAGGACCATTACGGGGAACACCTCGAATCGACGCTGCCACGGGGCCACTTGGGTCGTTCTCTGTCCAAGATTTTGTTGCTGTGACATTTTGTTCAGTTACAATGTCGCCTGATTTATCCTTAATCACTGCTGCCACTTAGTTCCTTGATAGATGGGATAGGCTACCTTTGCACTTGCATCGTCTATCAGCTTCCTTCTGAATAGGTATTGTTGGGTGATGTAGTGGGATGGAATGCAGAGTGATCTGGATCGAGCAGTTCGTCGGAAAGGAGACGGGTCAAGTGGGACATACCAATGTCCTAAGAGACAGGACCTTCCCACGTTTTTCGGGGTACCGCTCATTGGCGCGTAAATCGACGTCCGCCTGGTTGTCTCCGGCTCCAATCTCTCGCAATCTTTGGTCCCATCCTCCCACGCGAACGAGGACCAGTTCCAGTTCGACGGCTGTGGTCCGTTATCGTTGGCTTCATCCGAGATGTTCGGACGCGCTTATCTTTCTGGTTCGGTCGTTTCATCGGGCCATCTCGGATTACAGCTTGCCGGGCGCGTTTCCCTTAAATTAAAATTAATCTACTAGTCGCTGGGCTACTTGAATTCCACCCAACACCCGACGCCGTTCAGATCTCTCAGAGATTTATCTGATACCCCACTAGCAGAGGCCGTCGTTCATCATCCTCGTGCCCGGGACTGGGAATGCGTATCGATCACGATCGGCTCGCGAGTCGAGGTCCCGAAGTAAGGAAGGCGCGAAACGAAGGTGTAACCGCAGCCACGCCCCAATTAGGTTCAGCAGACGGTTTACGGGTGTAGCGGGGCCGTGTATTTATGATGAGAATGTCCGCACCTGTGGTGACACTCGCCACCGAGCAGCCAGCAACCCCTCCTGGAGCAGAGCGCGAGTGTTTTATGGCGCGCAGATAGCCTCACGCACACCTTCCTTCTCCGGGCATTAGCTACAGCCAGGTGATATATGACGCGTATATTGCTCTTGGTGAACGGCGAACCGCCGCGAGCCACTCTATCCCCATACGATCCTATATCCACGTCGCCGCTTATTTCTGGGATACCCACGCCACCGTGCTCGGAAAGTTTTCGTGATGGCAAGCGTGGCTGCGCGGACACGACCAGGGGAGAGGAATCGAAGCAGCAGAGAAAATAGAGGGAAGAAGGGCTGGAGCGTAGGCGAGAGAAGCTCAGAGGGAGGTTTTAGCAAAATTCCTCGACACTCGCTTTCAGCCCTCTTCCAGATTACTCTCATTCTACCAGAGTTTTCCACCGAGTGGTTTACAGCGCGTTCCTCCAACATTTAGACTAGAAACTCAAGTTCTCCCGCTTTTTGTTTACCCTTAGCCTGCCAGACAAACAGCTACATAGGTATTTACATGATAGAGGAACGTGGGAGTGCGTGGAGTCCTCGATTCCCAAGATCACAAGAGGGTTGCCCTCGCAGCACTTTGACAAGGGAATTTTCCGTGGAAGCACAGTGACATCACGCGTACGTGTCGCTCTATCAGCGTCAGAGTGATTCTTCCCCGCCTATCTCGATCGTCTTCCTATCCTTTAATAAGGAGCATCTAACTGTAAGCTGTGAGAAAGCTCCCCCGAGCGTGGCACTCGAGCGGCACTCGAATCGATAGCCGAAACGCGATCAGCCAGGCGTTCCGCGTCACTCGCCGATGAATCACGCGTGTCCCCGGCCGCGTAGGGTTCCGCTACAAGTTGCAATTCGATTTTCATGAGGCCGTTGCGGAGGGACAAGGGGGGCTTGGAGGAGGAACGTTGCGAGCCGGGAGCAGAGCGTCGTTTTCCATCCGTTTCCACGGAGTATCAGCTCGCTATACGCGCTTTAATCGCATTCGAACGCAATGTCGTGGAAAATTTCATTGGAGCGGAGGCGGCAAGAGGCGGCGGCGGGGTTGGTGGCGAAGGAGGAAGCTGCGGCGGGGTGGCAGGCGGGACGAGGAAGAGACGAGGATCGAAACAGAGTGGATCCCGCTGTGACTTTGTCTCGACGTTGCGGGACCCCCAGCCGTGTTCCCCGAGAGACATTTGCATATCCACCGGTCGCCGTTCAGCGACTGCAATCGCGAGACGCCGCTCGAATCTTTTTACGACGCCGCGAATTATGGCGTTACGATACCGTGCGCGCGCGTACGTGTCGCTGATAAATGGATATCGCGGCGACGCGTCGCTGCTCCTTACGATATCTCGTCCTCCTTTCGCGCGGCCACGACTATCTTCTCCCTCTTTCCCTATATTTTTCCGAGGATCGAACGGCGTTGCTTCGTTTCGCAACACCGTTGTCGCGTGAATGCTGATCGTTTCTGGTTACAGCTGGCGATGACGAAAATCGTGGACCACCTTTTCGGCGAGAACATGTCGCTACAGGTACTCTTCGGTGCTGTCAGAAGCAAAACAGCTCCTCTGGATGATATAACAAGCATTCTTGTCGAATTACAGACTTGACGATTTAGGAACAGGATAATTCACGTGTCTCCCTTGAATCCTCACGGCTATACAGACTCGTGGTTGATCGCAATGTCCCGCGAGCCTCCCGATGACTCTGACTCGCGGGATGAGTTAAATGGGATGGCACTGCTCGTTCCACGGGGCACGGGTGAAAATCGACCAACGATTCGTGTCACCGTTTCCTCTGACTTTATCTCCGCGGCGATCGGGTCTTGCGAAAATCTCGGCCGCGAGGGCGTGACGCGGGCCGTCTGCAAAAATGCGCGAAACTGGTAATTCCAGACGCGTCCCGAGGAGGTTCGAGAGAGTTTCGTCATTATTCGAGCCGCGTACCGTTTGATGCCGTCGTTACACGTCGGAGCAATGAGACGTAAAGGTGTGGCCGGCTGCCAGTGGTGCGTCCACCGTCTATTTGTACACAGTGTTTCGTTTCTGCAACGGCACACGCCGGTGGTATCTGGCGTTAGCGGGCATAATAGCCACTCGTAAGTTCCGCCTTGCACGACGTTCTTTTCCCTTGGACGGAGGATAAATAAACGGCGCATGGCGACTCTGGCCGAGCGGAGAATCATCGCGAGAATGTGGAACGTCTATCTGACGTGTGCGCGTTCCGCGATATACAGGAATAACAATTTCGCGGGATACGTGGACGTAAGAGGGTCCTTTAAAACCGCTTGATGGATCCCCAGCAGCAGAAGCACGAAGGAGAACGTTTTTACGAGGGACGGTGAGGGTGGTGCTTCATGATAAATATATACCAAGACACAAAGTTTCAAAGGCTTCCATTCTCATCTCCACATCGCCCCTATCAGACCCAGGGGAGATACCAGTAACTTCGAAAGAATATCTGCTCGATTTTCATTATTTCCGTCCCGTCGCAAGTGAATTGCAACAAGAGAAGCGCTGAACGATGCACACGATGCAGCGTGTTCCTTCCCTCGCACCTTGAAGCGAATAAACCCCGCGGTGCCGAAGTCTGGAAGAGGGAGAACGGGGGATGGCGGAGGCCGAGTGGGCCGGTTCGATGCATTTACATTTACAACGAGACTGATTGAATCTTGATTGAAAATCCACTTAATTAACGAGGCGCGCGCCATTACGTTTATCGTCCGACGAAACTGGCCGATGCGTGGACACCCCCGTGCTCTGTGTTCGATTGCCAAACGGGGGGGGGAGTGCCCGACGAAATGTTTGGCAAATGTGTAACACGGCCAATCTTCCGTCCGCTAAGGGTCGCTCCACCGCGTCATCCGGCTCTCCGATCCCGCGTTTCCTTCGCAACGATATTTACGACCGGTCGTTTTACGAACTCCGAAACACACTCGTTATTTCGAGGTGCTCTGACGATTTCTAAACCATTAGCAAGCTTCCTGTCACCTTGGACAGGCACCGTGGACTTATTCGTCAATTAGCAGTCGAAGGTGAAGTAGCCGCCACGAGGGAAAGTGTGCAGATTAACTCATAACTCGAATCCTCAAATTTCCGTGATCCCTTTGGAGAAAGAAGGAGGGCGTTCCTCCATAAGAATCAGCTGCAAGGAGGGAACGCCGGTGGATAGAGTTGCTGTGAGCGATAAAAGTCGATCAGGAGCGCGCATCCCGATGGCCTGAACGGCGAGATAAATCTGGTCGCGAGGTGACCGTCCCGCTATGGAGCGGATTCTTTGGAGGTGCAGCCAACAACGAATATCGATCCATCAATACCACCCAATGCGGCGTGGCCGGGGCTGGGGGCCGTGATCCCGCGATCCCGCGATTCATCGATCGATCGGCCGGAGGAGCCAGCGCCGCGGCCGCGGCGGTCGCACAATTTGCAGGATCGGTGCTCGTGCATCCCCCACTAGCACGCGCTCGCGTACCGCCGTACTGGCCACGAGCGGGCAAAAAATCGCTCGTTAATTGGGATCAAGACGTAACCCCTCGAGCACGCGGAGACGTATAGGGACATGGCGCGGTAGTTACACGTATCCCACAGGTACCTTCTGCGGGTGCCTTCTGTGGATCACGCACACATCGATCGGCGCCCGGTTACGCGAGCCACGCTGCCACGAGAAATAACAAACGACGTGCGATCCTTATTAATTACTTGTCCGCTAATTACTGTAATTATATGTTGCCACACCCGCCCGGCTGACCGTACCCCACCGTTCCTCTCCTCTCTGTCTCTCTGCACTGGGTTCTCGACCAGCACAGAGAAAGAGAGAGAGAGAGAGAGAGAGAGAGAGAGAGAGAGAGAGAGCGAGTGAGGGAGAGTGGTAGAGGGGAGGATTTGTAGCGGCGCGATGTTTATTTTCAGCCGGCCACTCGCGGTAAATCTGCTCGTAATTTCTCTCGCGTGTCTTCGCGCGCCGCCCTGCACCCGCTCATCGTTTCACCTTTCCCCCCGGAGCGATATTACGCCACGGCATGCTAGATTAAAGCGACGACCATCGCGCGTTATCGTTCGTTCGCCGGTCCTGTCCAGTTCTCTGCCACGTCCAGATAACTCTCGGGGAATCACGATCGCGAGGTGGTGGATGGCAATCGCTGTTTCATTGATTTGGGTGAAACGATGGATGATCGACGAGCATGAATTCGGGGAGTTGGAGGATCCTAAGCTATTGATAGCCAAGAGCTCGCGAGACTCTGCTACGGTCCAAGAACCATGAAGCTACTTGTATAGGTACTAGGCCTCGCGGCAGGGCAGAAGGCGAAATGGGCGATGCCGAAAAATTTCGGGGTGCATCGGGACGGCTAAATTGGCCCGTCGTGCAGCGTGCGCAGCAAGAAATATGACAGCGGATCGGGGCCGATGATCGGAATAAAGGATCGAGGGCGGTTGCCCGAGCGACAGGTGACACCGGCAAAAAGCCACCGTCTCCAGGATTACGAAAGAGGCGGTGCGTTTCATACTTGGACTGATGAGAGCGTCCGATCTTGGAAGAGGCCGCGTCATCCGCTCCGAGGATCGAGTATCGACGCGCAGCTCTTACCTGAACGCAAGAAGACGGACCGTCGGAGAAAACGTGAGACGAGGAGTGGTTCACGTGGATCACAGATGGAGAGAGAGAAAGAGAGAGAGAGAGAGAGAGAGAGAGAGAGAGAGAGGAGGAGAAAGGAAGAAAAGAGTTGTCCATGCTCGGCCTTTGTCTCCAATTAACCGACCTCCACGGACAAATTAGGTCGCGTCTGCTACGTGGGTATAACGATCGTATATACCTCTGCGGGATGAGCTTCTGCTGAGCCATCCTTGGAGAGGAACGACCACTCGGAGAGGAGGGTTACGTCCTTGGGAGGATCGAGTGAATCCTCTGTACGCCCGAGTACAGGTGTGTCTTCGCTTCCACTTCAGCCGCTCTCCAAGTTCAGACGCTTTAAGAACACGTAGGAATGCGGTGACGAATGTAACCTCAGTTATCCCGACGAGCTGGAAGTTGCTTCCAAAGGGTCGAGGTGAAACTTTAGACGATGTTTAAGGGGTGCCGTCGCACAAGGTGCAGTTAGAGAAGCGCAAGCGCGCAGGTGGAACCTCGACGACCAACGGGGCAGACAGTGTGGCATGAAGAGTGGGTATGCACGTAGTATTAACCTCTCGGTGGTGTGTATGATTGGACCAGCACATGTCACTCGTTATGTAAATGCCCGTGTGTTTACGAGGGTACACCTTCGGTAACTAGCTCTCCACTCGCGGCTCCGTCGTAATGATGCGTTAGGCGATTGTCTTTTTGTATCTCCTCCCGTCCCTCGTATTGCTTCCTCTTCATTTCCCACCGCGTGCTCGCTGGCCAGGGCTCCTTAGCGAATAGGTACTGGTTCGTCGTAAGCGGAATAATGATCAGTTTGATGGTGGTGTGGTAGCGTCCGCCTTCGTGAAAGATTAATTTAGTGTTCATAACAAGAAGATACGTTAGGGTCAGCCACTAACAAGTACTGCCGCAGACGTAAACTGCCGATTTTCGTCCCCAGTGCTCGAAACAGTTGCTTTCACCAAGGTTCGTCCTACTGTGCCTCAGGAATCCTCAAACCCCACCCTATTATTGGTGAGATTTTCCAGGATCCCACGTTAATTACCTCGAGTTCAGACGATTCGAGCGTCCCTCTCGCGGCTTCGACTCCGTCAGTGGCAAGGTCGCGCGTGAACGGCTCCTCGCTGTCGCGAGATCGTATCTGCTCGATGACGCGGGCAACGATGATCGCTCCGCGTACGCTGTATCTTGATCTCTCCGCAGACAAGGCACCGGTTATTTCGAACTTTTTCGCGGCCTCTGTTCCAGGCGGATGAAACTGTTCCCCCGCAGTTCTGCAGAAGATCCAGCCACGATCATCTCCCTCGAAAAGGGCATGCTCTCCGCTCGAACATTAAAAAACATATGCCCACGATATAAATTCGTCGATTTCGAGTCCAATCGCGTGACCGTGCACCGTAACGCGGCGACCAGCTGTTTTATTGAAATAAGGAAGGGACTTAATCAGCCCGGCCGGCGTGCTAAACAAATCAAAGCGCACGAACCCGGCAGTAACCTCCGCTCGGAGAAAACCAACGACGAAACAGGCAATAAAGCACGAATTTTCAGATTAACGGAGAATAGAACGGCTTTATTGCCGGTCCCAGCGACAGGACCATAAATAAGCCGCATCGTGCGTGAATAGTGTCGCCGGGATGGTCGAAAGGAAGAAGCGGGGGTGGTGGCGCGAGGGGGCGAAGAGAGTTCGCGATATCTTCTCACGTAGCGGGCAGCGCTGGCCACGTAACAAGACTCCGGGACTTGGCGTCTAATTGCGTTAGATAGGACCGGCCTTATTAATAACCTCCGCGACGGAGGGATTATCCTGGCAGGAAGATATCCGGGAACGAAGGAAACGAGCGCTGGGGCCGCGTGAGAGGCGGGAGATAGTGGACACGGCATTTCACTTAATGATAACCCGTCTGCTTCAGCTACTCCCCCGCTCCGCGTCGCGTCCTCCCGCGCGTTTCTCGTCCTAGTCGGTGAAAAGGATCGAGAGGACCGCGGGACGGTCGACAACGGGAAGGTTCTTCTTCTTATTCGTGCGCGTCTCTGCTTGTCCTTAATATTATCGTCGGACCGATCTGAGCGACGTGGAGGCACTGTATCGAGGAATCCACGAGGAACTCCTGCGATGTGCGGTCCGGCGATGGACACTGGGAAGCGGTCTCCAATTCGGTACTTCGACATAACGCGGGAGTGTTAGCGTCAATTGCCCTCGGGTTCCTTGAAATTCGATGTCGTCAAACTTTCAGTGTTCGCGCCGAAAAACAATTTGAATTACTTGGAGAATCAAGGTTCCATCGTTCAATCGCGCTGCGACTGGAGCCAGCCGACATCGCCCATTCCAACATCCGCCAAAGTTCCAATTGACCGTGGTGGCAATGATATCGGAGTTCCGCCGAACGCGAAATTATAGAGAAAAACGGGGTTTCCCACGGCCGAGAGCGGATAATATATGTGCCCGAGCAGGAAGCGAGGCGAGTTTGAGGCACGGTCCATTTCCACGAAAGGCGAGGATCCTTTAGTTCTGGCGAGGAGAGTCGACATAACTCGATACTGGAAGGAGGATTTGTATGCGCCCGTAAAATCGCCGCCTCGATATCTCGTTACAGGGCCCATCGTCATTGCCCGGTCGTCATCGTGGTGAGGCGATGTTCGACGACGCCACGGCGACGCCAGCCGCGATCCTCGTGTACGCCAGGCCCTTAAAGATCGCCGATGCAACATTGACAAACTAGGTATGCAAATACCGTACTGCAAATACCCGGGGTAACGGCCGGCGATCAAAAGTCATGTAATGGTATAGCCACCATCAAGGCGAATGGCCGTTGCGTGGGAGTAGCTGTAGCGGAACGTTCCCGAAGATAAGACAGAGATGGAGGCGCGCAGGGAGAGAGATCGCCTCTATCCTCGTACCTTGAACACGTTGTTTTGCACGGGGATCGGCTGGCTGGCACGTCAACGCAGTTGGTTTCATCTGCGTTTCGAAAGAATTCGTCAAGACGAATCCCACGGTGGATCCCGAAAGGCTTTAGCGCCTATTGATCGCAAGGGCATAATGGTTTCCGAGAACTTTCGAGGGAGAAGATCCAGCGACGCCTTTTTCGATCGTCTCATTCCCCTTGCAGCTTCATTCTTCGGTAATTTCGGTTGCCGATATGCTGGTTTCCATTTCCACTTGCAGGACTTTCTAAATCCCGGGGTTCGAATATTCTAATGTCGCCGAGCTACCGCGAGCAGCGGGTCCAGAGAAAGCGATCGTAAAATTTGCGAAGTCGCGGGAAAGATCCCGCCGGTGTCGTTACTTTCCTCCTCGATACGAAGTTAATTACCAGGTTCGATCGTCAGCCAGCCTCGATATCCCTTTCGAAGGAATCCTCGTGGAGCCGCGGCCAACCGGGAGTGGGGGTCCCTCGGTTCGTTACGAGCCACAACGGTGGCGAAAAAACGGTCGCTCGTAAAACTTCCAAATCGTAAAGAACGTCTCCGGGAATCATTAGTATACAAGGTACAAGTATCCCGCATAACTAAGCGGACTAAGCGTCGTCCACGTCGCCGGGCCACTCCGCCGCGCCACTCCGCCGCGCCACTTACCCGGACACACGGCCAAGATAATAACGCCACGAAGAAACTAGTCGCCTCGGTTCGGTCCACCGGGTCGTCGTTTCACCGGTACGCTTCCTACCAGACGCGAATTCCTCGCGCTAAGAGCGGTTAGCGCAAGCAGACGCGCGCGGAATGCCGGCAAAACCGTCGCGCGCGATGGAATCGTGGGCTCTAGGTGACCGTTTGCCGCGTCCTCGGCGCAGGATTCCCCCTGATGCCGCCGTCGCTGGTATGAATCTCGCGTGTAAATTCGGAGTATGCGGGGATACTAGCGATCAGCTTGGTATTTTCGCGCTAACGCCGCTATAATTGATTTCTTATTTACCGCGCGGAGAGTTCCCGGAAGGCGAGTCGGCCAGGCCGATCTTCGACGCGCCTTCGAACCCGCAACACACACCTTTACCACGAACGAAACCAGGGATCCGAAGATTGCCTTGCTCTGGGATCCGCAACAGCGAGGAATTCTAGGCGGTTGCCGATTTCTTGCAAACGTTCAGAGTACCAGAGATCAATTATACTATACCAGATATGAGGGGAAAGGGATGGAGGGTACTGGAGGGTGATTCTGATTGATGGACCTGCAGAGGTTGGATTTCTATCTGTACTTTGAAATAATAAGAAATTCTCAAAGCTCTCGACGAAATACCGATATCGACGAAGCGTTCGAAGTGCGATATTCCAGGGGGAGGCAATATGCATATTCCGAGGGACGAGGAAGCAAGGAAAATTCTAATGTAGCCCGCGTTTCGCAATTCTGGTGGCTTCCGCGCGAATGTGCGGCGGGCGATGGCGGGTAGAGGCAGCGTGTTGCATATTTTACATTCTGCTGACGTTCGCGCCGGACACAGTTCGTTCTCGTACGCGGAGTGTCGGCAAAAAGTATGGTGGTTCCGAGGCGAACGGCAGAGGAGCAGAGTCGGGTCACCAGTTTCGTATTGTACCTTTTTGCTGGAAGGCGGCTGCCGCGCGGCCGTGGTTGCGGCGGTGGCTCTGCGGCTGCGGCTCCGGTATGCGAGCCCAGACCCCCGAAGCAGAACATCTTTTGACCCGCGAGGACCTCGTGCCTAATTTGTGATTCCGTTCGTCTCCCGTTCCCTGCCTTCCACTTGCTGGCTTCTAGTTCGCCTGGCGGAGCCTCCTTTCCGGAGATTTTAGGGAAAAAGCCTGCGAGATGATTCCGAAAAGATACGGTGAAATTGCCTCGTCATCCGCGTTCGTAACAAGAGGAAGATTACTTAGGTTTCCTTTCATCTGTGAGGCATCTTTGTGAACGATTGATTTCTACTTGAAACTTTGCAACATGCCGTCCAAGTCACAATAACTGGCCCAGCTATAACGAACAATGGTATGGAATTCGATGAGTAAGACTGGCCGTACGAGTTCAAAGATACGGTTTACGTACCGCTGCTACGTTCGCTTCGAGTATAGAGGTATATACTTCGCCATCGACGTCCTTTCTCTTCATTAACATTTCCCACGCGTATTTAAGCATAAAGGAATTACAATCGAAACTATTCTGTTACTCACGAGGCAGATTAAAATCTTCTCCGCGGGATGAAAGGATCAAGGCTGTTCGGCAACCAAGGCTAGCGATTAACTCTTTCGCTACGTCAATTCGGTTTTCCTACTTCGTGCAGAGCGATCGACGCGATAAAGGTACCTACGATGCTTGAATTAATCTCGGCAGAGCAATGCAAATCATCGGAACGTACGGCCGTGTCCCACTACGGAGAAACTTGCGTCGTGCCTGGTGACAAACAAAGTTCCTTTTCGAAAGTCGATTACCCGTGGAAGCAGGGCGTATCAAGACATATATCCCTGCCGAAGAGTCACGTCCAGTCGATCGCCGAGCTACCAGTCTCGAGGACGCGCGTTCGCCAAATGTCGGCTGGCCCCGGCCGTCGAAAATTTTATTTAATATGAAATAAAACGCATTCCCGCGTGCTATGCGTGCCAACGACGGAGGAGAGGGCATCGACGCGGCCGCATCCTCTCGCGGCCATTGTGTTTCTCCTGTTTGCGTCGGCCCTCTCGGACGTAGGTATCTACGGATCGTCGTGGGTTCTCAACTCCCTCGATCCACGTCCCCCCTCCCCGCGGCATCAGGCTGCCGGGTTTTCGGCTGGAATTTTCCTGCTGGCACACCGAGTGCGTACTTCCGCGACGCGAACGAGCGAAAAGGGTCGCGAGCGTTGCACGTAACCGGACGTTTTGCGATGTGCGCCGGAACATTACGTGCACGCGAGCCCCTGCACCTGCCGTGCGGAAACTTTTCGATGGAGACGGGCTTTTGAAGCCCCGAGCGTCGCGTTTTCAGTGGCCGCAGCTCGGACCGTTATTTCGCCAATGAAATATTCGGGGGAACATAATGGGTGCGCGCGGAAACGCAAGAGGAGCGGCGGAATGTGCGAGCAATTGTAGGTACGATTGCTGTATGAGAAATATCGTTGGGAAGCCCGGAGTACCGACTTGGGGGCTTCTAGAGAAAGATGAACTAAACTCGTTGATCGGTTAGATTACAGTTAAATTTTCGAATTATTCGTATTCCGTATGCTTCCTGAATAGTGCAAGGCAATCTGCTTTTTGGTGCGAGATTCGTGTCATAAACCGTGCGCGGCAAATTTCAAGATTCTTCGTTAACAAACGTTTCGTCGTTTATCCTCGAAAAGCATCTGGACGTATTCGGAGAACCCCTGGCCAGTTGACGTTTCTTCGCGAGACTCGCACACCGGCATAAAATGTGTATACGTTGCGTTGCGTGGCTCCGAGGACACTGTCGCCACGGGCAAAAACACTATTGAGTTAATCAACTAATTTATAATTAAAATTCCACGGTGGGAGCCGACGGGAGTCTCGGGGCCCCTTCTGTCTCGCAGCTCCGCTCGGCTCGCAAGAAGCGAACAGCTACCCCGCCGTCTGGGTCCCCCGCTCGGTCGTTTCGCAGTAATCCCCGTCAAATTCATAGAACACCAATTAACTGTTGATCGACGCCCCGGCGAACCCTCTCGTCCAGCCTCCGTTACCTTCTTCGTGGTCGCGCTCGACCGTTGAAAAAGTCGACCTAGTTGTGCCGCTCGAGTTTAGAGCTCGTTCTGGCTAGCGGTCCGTCCGGTTCCTTTTCGTCGCAATCTGGGGGCAACGATTCCCTTTAGACGATCATTACGCTTCGAGCGGTCGGAGAACGGTCGTTACCCGTTTACAAAAATTTCCACCGACAATTTATGGACGATCGTTCGACGACACAATTAGTGACAGGATCTCGTAGCTCGGGAGATCGGTAATTCAGTCGGCGAGGTAGTTTCCTCCGGACAGCTCTGGAACGTGTTAAGCTTGGCGAACCACGAAGGAAGTTATTTAGTATTCCTTTTAATCTCGCGTGGAGCGGAGCATCGTGCAATCGGTCGATTCGAAAAATGCGCCAAGCTGTTAAGAGTGTCCGCGCTAAGAGAAGGTAATGAAGCAGCAATACGAGAGACGCCGCTTATAGAGTCCTTGTCACTTGTCATGGTTCGACGGGCACGCTGGCTAGATCGCATTAATTACGCGCATTAGAACCTCCCGTTTCCTCCTTGCCGATATCGTACCACCCACATAGGGACAGCATTTTTCATCCCTCGCGGCTATCAAGGTCTTTAACCTCCGACGTTGCGTACACGCGAATACATACCTGCTTTCTTCAACGCGTCTACATCCCCCGCCCGTTCGATCACGAACAACACCGTTCTGCTGTATAAATCGTGCATTTCTAAGCTACCCTACAGAAGTTACGTCAGCCGCGAATAACCAGCCACCGCGTGGAAAAGCATGGCCGAAATTTCGGAGCGGAAGGCAAGGTTCCCGCGCGCGTTCCCCAAGACGGATGGCCAGGCGTCGGGGCCCCGAACGGGCATAACGAGTTTTTGCCGTTGGAAATTTGTTAAGGGGAATGTAAAGAGAATAAGTGGCGATTCCCTTTCTCCCTTCGCGGCCGGCCGACCGACCGGCTGGTTCCCGTGGCGTATATAGGAGTCGCAGCCGGTCGCGGCCTGACTCGGTTGATTGACTCCCGGGAATCGGAGGCACGGGATACCAGAAACGAGCGGCGCTAGCTTAGCGAGACTTAAAAAGGAACTGGAGCCCGAGCCTCGTGGCTGTCTTTTTGCGATCGCGGCGACCCCCTTTAAGCGCGCCCGCTCGCTAAGCGCGGATCGACGTGCTCGCTCGCGTTTCACCGGTGCCTTTCGTCCCTCGGAACCGATCCGACCGCCGCGCCACGCCGATCCCAACGTACTCTCGCTGCCTTTCCTTCGTCGGCCGCGTCACCCTGGACAGTCCTCGGTAGACCTCGTTGATCCATGGTAACCGATCCCCCGTAACGAATCCTTCGTTTCCCTGCCGTGCCGAATCTGATAAACTCTACCCTACTCGACCCGCGATTTCTTATCAGAATTTCGGCCGAGTCACCGTTTTACTTCGAGCCGGAGTGTCCCGGGGGGTGTCCATCAATCCGCGAGAGTCCCCCGCGAGACCCCAGAGCGCAGGCTCCTCCGAGGAGGCGCGTTAATTAGCCCGATTAATCGGCGGAACCGCGCGAGAGAGTAGAGTGTCGAAGCGTCGCCGGTACGGCGGGGCAGCGGGTCGTACGGTACGTGGAAGTGAGACGTTAAGTGCGCCTCGTACGTTTCACTGGTCTCACAAATTCCCATTAGGCGATCCGGCGTGGCGGTGTCGGGGTCCCCCGATTCTTCGGACGGTGTTAAACCGTCGGGGCCTGGTTTTTCGTTGGCTCGGCCGCCGCGCCGCGGCCGCCGCGGCGTGTTGAATCAGCCGGATTCCAGGCGTCTGGAGCGGGCTGCCCCGGCCATTGTCACCGTTCGTCCATATTAGCGGCGGCTTCCACGGCCAGCAGGGGACGCGGAGATTAATTAGGGACGATGTTTTAGCGGCAAAAATGAGCCGAGGGGGGCAAGAAGAAGCGGCAGCGTCGGCAGCCGCCTGGACGTCGCGCTAACTAACCGGCCGACGCCAGCGAACGATCGGCGGACGGCCTGGATCTCTCGTCACCCCCGGCCGCAAGAACGTGCTACAAATTAAGCCTGGATAGGCAGGAACCATCTCGAAAATTCGGCCCGGCCTGGTCCCCCTCGCGGGCACCATTGTACCGAGTCACTTTTGCGAGCTACCCTGGAATTCCATCTACCCGGATCGAAACGCACGATTCCGAACGTTTAATTGGCCTTTGCCCACGGCGTGTCCACTGTAATGCTTACCGAAGATAAAATGCCACCGGCGCCGGTTTATTGTACACCCAGGGAGGGAAGCTCTTACCTAGAAATTGCTCTATTCGATCGAAATCATTGTCAGGAGCTACAAAATCTCCGTTCACCGTGGTGATCGCGGTGCCCGTGGTCAAGGTGTCAGGGGAGAGTAGGAAAGGCAACGGGTGAATTCCACGGATCGACCTCGTTCAATGATTTTCAAAGGATTCGGAAAACAGCCGGTCAGAGACGACCCACGAATACGTCGACGACCGTCGCGGCGCTCGGACGCGAGGAACTCCCTTTTGGCAGCGCCGGGAACGATTATCGTCGGATTTATCGCGCTCGTTCCGTGTCATCGTGTCATTCATCGCCCGGTCTATTCGGTTCCGCGCGCACGTTTTATAGACGCTCCGCCAATTTTCACCCCCGACCTGTCTCCATAACTTGCCGTCTATATTTAAGGCACCGTCTCGTATATTGTCTTTTACATTTATCCCGCGCCTCGTGGCGTCCCCCCTCTCTCGCGGCCGTTCGTTCCTCCGCCAGCGAGATTCTCGAATATCTTTGTCCTCGGACCTTTAATTAGCAACCGATTCGTCTGTTCCCGAGCAGACTCGGCAAACGTAAGTTTCTGGAATCCGTGTGCAAGTAGAAAAGAGAGTCTAAAATGTATCTGCCGCCTGAGAAACGCTAATCTTAGATCAGAGCTGGTGTTGCGGCCTAGAAACGAACAGTTCCTACTATAAACGTCTGCCACTTAGAATATAAAAGCTGTGCGATAATGATGACCCATCAATGATCCCAGTAATCAACAGATCGGCTGATTTACCTGCCTCCCACAATACGATCGTCTCCCGTGAGAATCTCCGCAGATCGCGCAAACGGTTTGGAATCGGGGAGGATCGGTAGAGGAGCTTCTGGAGGAGCGGCCAGGAAGCGGTTCGCCGGCGCTTTTATCGATCGATTCGCCGTGTCGATCGGCAGCCAAGGCGCTAATGGGTTAGTCAGCTCGAACACGACTCCAGCCACGGCTCCGTGCAACGAGCCGTGCCGGCGCGGGACCGAGCGCGCGAAAAATCCGTGCTCCCTCTACCTTCCACCTCGCGAGTGCTAGGCTGCGCCTACAAACATATGTAAATGGCCGGTGTACGCGAGAGGCAGCGGAACGCGCGTGTTCCTGGACCCGTTTCTCGCGGGCTATCTCGCTCGCGGAGACACCGAGTCGCGCCTAGGAATAATAAATAGAGATAGACGAACCCAGATAGCGACGCGGAGGGGAACAGGAGAGGTGCCTCGTGTCCTGCCCACGCAAAGATTATCTCGAGGAATTATGAGTGACCGCTCAGGCTTCTAGGCTATGTAAAGCTTGGTCTATCGACGCCGCTCGTCCGTGAAATGGTCCGGACGGTTCTGGATAACCGTCGATTATTTTTCCGCTGGATGGATTGGCAGAATGTTGGAAGAAACTGGACTTTCAGAGTCACTCCGTTCGACGAGATATTGCGTCTCTGGGTTAGATGGACCCGAAGAGTACAAGTCCCTGCTGAGGCGACGGTAACTGAAGCTGATAATTGCACAGGGCCGGTGATGCTGGTTACCAAGCGCGTGGAGAGGAATCTCGTTTCTAATGAAAATAGCTAGAATTGGGGAGAACGCGAAGGGTTGTCGCGCTGATATGGTTTCTGTAAGATTAACTCAGTATCTTTTAATTCTGACCAGAGAAATGTTCTACGGACATTCCTCGGCACGATTTACAGTACTCCCTGAAGAAGTCATTGTCACAATGCAATTTGCAACACGTCCACCCTACACACGTCGAGCATCGAACGATAGAGTCTCTCGAACGAGAGCCACGATCGAAGCTTTGTACAGTGGCCCGTTCGAGCCAGTTGCCTTTACGTACTTTTTTAATTGCCGTTATTTATGGATGGTTGCGATCTCGCACGGGCCCGCGCAATCGTAACAATAGAAAGAAGCCGTGCACCGACGCCAGTCGTCCGTGAAATGCTCCGCGAGCCGGCAGTTTTCGCGGCGACGGCCGTGTTTAACACGTTGCAGCGCGCTAGTTACTCGCCCCAGCACTTTATTGTTCCGTTCTGTTGCACGATCGAGACGGAGCTCGAGCTTATTCTGTAATTGTCGGTATCTCGGTGGTGATCGTGCCGCTACGATCTACGTGGATCGTTAGCGATTAGATGGGAGTCGCGATTATTTTCGCGAGATCTAAATACGCTCAGTGGTGAATCGCTTTGAGTTTCCATGGATCACCTTGTTCCTGACGTACCCAAGATCCAATATTTTCTTCGCTTCCCGTCTTCCCTCGGTACTTTTGCAAAAAACCAGACGAATCGACTGCTCGCCTTTCGCCGTTACGTTTACGATTAGACGCGACGAAGGGCGTCCAGGAACTAGCAGATTTTCGGATTTTTGCGATATCGTCCCCGAGACCGAGGGAACGGCGCGGAGCCCCCGAGTAATTGCGACTCTCGTTGCGGCCGTATGGCGAACCGTTCGAGAAGAATGCCATTCGTGTTCTCAATTCCCTTTTGCACGGTCCACGGAAAGTGAGTTTTTTCGCCCTGGAACGCTCTTTAGCGCCGAGAGGCAATTAGCTCGGAATTAGCGGTGCATTCTGCCGATCCCCCACGCCATTTTCTCTTCTTCTTCTTGTTCTCCGCGCATAAAGTCATTCGGCGGGCGTGCCTTCTCTCGAGGAAGAGAGAAGCGGAGGATCGTCGTGTGTAGGGACCGGAAGTGTTGCTTGAATCTCTCGTCACGCCTCCAGCGCGATACTGATTACTGGTGCGCTACTGTCATAAATGAATTCGTTTAAAATAGACAGAAACGCGGGAAAGATAGAGTAGTTGATAGTTATCACATCGATGAAAAGTGTACGGACAAATTCGACTAAAGCTTCTCTCTTTCTTTTGTTTCAGACGCCATGGGTAAGTGGACAAGAATTCTCGTCTTCCTCTTCTTCTTCTTCTCCTCTGTTCTGTCTCCTTTCGTCGCTCTTCTCTTCCATCCCTCTGCTCTGCCGGGTAACTGACATCGTCGGTAAGCTCGACACGATCGAGCCGATCCTTTCGGCGCACGGAAATCCCTCCGCGCAATTGCCGCGCACGCACTTTAATGATCGTAATTAACGAAGCGGTTCGTTACACTTGTAACTCCCGCGTCTCCGGCCGGCTCTCCTCGGTTTTCATGCCGCGTGCTCGGACCCCCGTTCGAGAAAACTCGTCGGGCGAACGATTTAATCGCGGCCGCCTCGGAATCGCCGATACTGGGGACACTTGGCGGTACAGTACTCCACAGTAGTATACACTGACTTTTCACGACAGTCATCTGCGAACCTTGCCCGTATCTACCGTCCGCGATAGAATGTCAAATCTACGTCATAGAAAACACTACCCCCTAGTCGAACAGACGCCACAAATCTCCTAGTACCAGCACGCAGTGTCTTTGAAAACTTGGTCATCGTTACGATTAATACTTTCTTTAAATTTGCCATAGACCCCCCTTGAAATTTATTTAAAATTTCCAAAATTTTCGTGCCAGATTTCTGTCCGTCGGGTTGCTGAATCGATGAGAAATCGGGCAAATATCTCTGGGCATTGCCGGTCGGTGTTAGCCCCGGTCCAGGCTAAGGACGTCACCGTGGTGATTAAATATCGACGAATGACAGGGACTGTACAGCTACGAACGCTGAACGATCTTGCGCGGCCGCCGATCCGCTTCTCTTCCCGATAGACCTTTGCGGACAGTTTCTTCGGCTCGGTTCTCCCTCGCGCGTACGACGCGCGCCGCAGTAACGAGGCGCTCCACCGGCTTAATTAGATTAATTAGATTGCAGCCCAGGCGGATCGCACGTTCGCGATGTCCACGTTACATTTTCATTTCCGCGCAATTCGTTGCCCGCCGAGTCGCTCCTTCTTGTTCCCTTGCAAATTGAAGCGCAGGCCATCTTACTACCGATAGGTATTAATGAATATCTCGCGGCTTCTACTTAAAACACGTGGTTTTAACGAGCTCTAACGCTAAACACCTTCTAATGCTTTCGAGAGATACCGGGCTGTCTTAGTACACAAGCAGTAAAAAAAGAGAAGGGCTATTAAGAAGCAATTCGTTCTATCTTATGTTTGCCTCGGGCATTTCCGTTTCACATGTCGTGCCTGGTATCAGGTAATGTAAATCGTCCTCTTTAAAAACTGCATTCAATCCTTCCCGTTTCATTCGTTTCCGCTTATCTTAATCTGTCACCGTCGTTACACGACTTTTGTCGCCTCGGACGCTACCTACCGCCCTCTCGCGCATTTATAAATACGTTTTTCGGCTGTCGTATCGGCCGCGACGTATGCTAATCTTCCTAAATCGTATATCAAAAGCGTAATCTACCGCGCCACGCGGCGTCTTGGAATCCTTAACGACGTAATTAATATGTAAACTGTTAAATCTGTCCCGGAGAAGTCGGCTCCTATAAATATGTATGCGACACATCGCCCGGTGCATTCTTCATTATAGATCGCTCCCCTCCTCGGCGCGCACTCACGCTTCGACGCGGGGGTAACGTTTTCGCCCGTCACTTCTTCAATGCTGGCCTCGATCATCTAGCAGAATCGATCGCGGCTGCGTATATTTTCACGCCGCGATCGCCGTTAATACCGTAATTAATATCGGCGTCTTAAGCCGCGCGACTATGAATACTGAACGGGTGACCGTTGCCGCGCACAGTGTAGCAAAACCGCTGGCAATTTGCGAGCGCGAAACGCTATATATATATCGGGTCCTTCCACTTTTTGGGAACCGCGAGACGCGCCCTCCAGTCACGAATTATCGTGGATAATTCATTCGGCCGTATATCAGGCTCGTTCCGCGGGTCGCGCGAAGTAATTAATATATAAACGGCGAAAGCTGCTGCGCCCCGGTCCCGGGGACGCCTATAAATATTTATGCATTGTATTATTCAGCCGGTGAAACGAGCCGGTTAACGACGCTGGATGCCGCGGGTAATCTCGAAGAATAGAAAAGGCGAACGGATGATAATTTGCAGGGAGCCAGGGTAAAAGGAGGAGTCGCGTGGTCGACCACGCGAATTATTGATCCCTTGACCCTCTATGGTTCGACGTGTCTCCCCCGTCCCGGGATCTCGTTAGCGCCGCGGAAAAATCGCTGTCGCGGAATGTGAACGTCACGATAAATAATCGGAGGCGCCGCGGAATGATTTGATTGCGAGCGAATCGCGCGCGGAAGGCGTCACGACGCGCAACAGCTCGATATATAAAATTCAGTGGGATGAGGGGGCGACCTGGAGGATGGCTCGATGCAAATTCCTTATTAGATATAATCCAAAGTTTCCTTCTTGCGGTCGTAAATCTTGTACGTAACTATTCTGAGAAGGTTGTAGGAAATCGGTGCACGTTCGGTCGCACGATTTCTAATCTTGTCTGGCCCCATTCATGAAAGAGGATCCACACACCTCAATCGTATATCTGGCAAGGTCGATGCACAGGAAACGGACGAAGAGGGCGCAGAGATCACAGGGAGTTGAAAATCTTCTGAACCATAGCGATGGAAGGCGCGATCGGCGCAGAGCTTGAACGCTCTCTCTCTCTCCTTGGCCTCGAATAAAAACCCTCTGTGCTGGGCCCACTTTTTGGTCGTTGATTAGTTGCATTTTTTACGATCCTCCGACGCGTAACACACGCGTGCGTAGTAACAGACCGGCGGAGATACAGGCAACCGGGAATCGGGGGGAGACGTAATGGAGGAAGGAAAAGAGGAAGAGGGCGGCGTTGGTAGCGCGAGCTAATTTTTAAACCCCGTGCTCCCTCTCGCATAATGTTCGACATCGTGCACGTTCTTGGGCATTTCGTCGTTCAGTCCTGTACCGAACCATTTCTTCGACAACCGTACACCGCGATCACCGCAAAATACACGTCTGTCTGTTATGCGCAAAATTTACGGCAAATTGGAAACCCAAATCACCGCCCATCCCGGTATCAGATGCGAGCAATTTGAAAGCAAACCGAAGCACAATGAAAAAATCGATCCTTATCGTGTATTCAACTAACTGGCCCGTTAAGGTAGAAGCATCTATAATAAAATCTCGCGGAAGAATAGAAGAGAAGAGCACGCGAGCCTCGATGTAAAGGTCGTGCGAAGTTCGCAGTCGCGTTAGTAATTTCGATTAGCAAGCATCGCGTCGCCTCGGGCACGCTTATTTAAGAAAACGCGGCGTTACGTACGAAATGGCATCTTCAATTAAGCTCAAAGTACCGAGACGCGATGCTTTCTCCCTCGAAGCGTGGCATCGAGCACCTGCGGATCCTCCACGCCTAATTCCGTCGATGCGGTGTCACTTTCTCCCAGCGACAGGCCGATACACTGTATTACTTTAACGGGCTCGTAAAATCTGCATAACGGAAGCCCGGCCGTGGCCGGAGCCCGGGGAGGCTGGAAGGGGCGGTTAATTAAAAAATTCAGTAGCCACAGGTAAATGAGGAAAATTAAATTTTATGGGCCCGCGGTTAATCCCGCCGCGCGCCCGCGCGTATTTATTGGGCTACCAGGCCTCGATCGGGTCTGACGTAATCGGAACGATTTTCGGGAAGGATCATCGGCCCTGATAAGATAAGCATCCGTTGCCCCTTTTACGAACGCCGCGTATACTCGTCCACGTTCCTCGACACCTCTGGTCCATCCTGTTGCTCTCCCGCCCCCTCGTTGCCTCCCCACCCCCCCCCCCCCCTACCGATTTCGGCCGGCACGGTAATGGCCGCCAGTTTTTGTCGGATCCTGCAACAATTAGAATGCAAATCTGCTAGGTCTCGGGCGCGTGCAAATTTTTACTCCCTCCCCCCAGCGGTGGCCGGAAAGCCGTAAAATTCCAGGTTCCGCATAAATCAGCGCGATGAAAATTAGTCGTCGGCTGTATTTAATTAATTCGAGCGCGCGGTTACCGTCTGCCCGTCATGTTGCGGAACGGGCCGATGTTTACGAGGCGGATTCATTTTTCTGGCGATAAGTTTGGGCCAACCGAATGCGCCAAGTGAGCTTGGTTAACGGGCTTGGGCCCTGGTTACGAGCATTGGTAGTCAAGAGAGTCGGCGAATCGAGGATCTTACGTGCGATGTCGACTGATTGAAATCTTCGTGATTAGACTTTTACGGTTATTAAGTATCGATGACGGCAGCGGCGTTTGAGAGCCGGCTCTCGGAGCGAAATTAAATGCGACGATCGAGCGGAGATAGAAGTGGAGGACACTACCTATAAAGCAGTCTCGGGTTGTTCTTCCTGGCAACGAAACTGGTCGGTCCTGCACGCCGATGCGGGGCCTTTAAACACTCCAGCTGAAAAGGCTCCACGCGTATGATCGTAAAAAAATCACGTCGCTGCAGCGGGATCGTCCCACCGTTGCGGTCCCGCTCGAATAACAGACCATAACCGCTGCGGCGATATAGAGATTCTTACGAGCGGAAATACGACGGTATTAAAGTAGCTTTTACACCGGCCAGGAATGGATACGAGCCGGTTAACGTCGATCGCGCCGAGGATTTTCCAAGCGCGAGCGTATCGCTTCGATCCCCTCACCGATTTACCCCTAATAGCGATCCTTACGAGTTCCGAGACACCGCGAGGTGTTTTCCAATGCACGAACGACTGTTTCGGTCGGGTTACAGGCACAAACTTCCGTTTACTCGAATCGTAATATTTATTTGACGATAAAGCCGCCGTTGAAATCGGGGGAATTGAAAAGTAGGCTTCTCAGCTCTCCTACCCGACTCGGCTTCCCTACATTCTGCGGTTCTACGTTGCAGTTAAACTAATACGCCACTTTTCATTATAATTTGGTAAAACCGTGATATGTACTACCTACAGTTGGCATTCTTCTGTCGAATTTACCCGCCACGCTCGTCCCCGTAGGAAGCTTTCCGGACCAGAGCGGGGCACGCATTCTTCCCCCGCAGATGAAGTTGCGGTCGCTCAACAAATAGATTACGTGCCCGTCGAGGGTGGGTTCCCTCACACATGCCACTCACGTACTCATCCGCCGCCCTTCTTCCTCCTCCTGGTTCCCCCCCGTGCTCGCTTTCCTCTCCAAAAATTGCAACGCGTTAGGTCGAGATCCACTAACCATTCCATTATTAAATCTACGCCCGTATTACCGTATGCCGCGCGGAACGCGGTGCCCCTCGAAGGGGGCCGGCATTGAGATTCAGGCCGCGTCCAAGCCATCGAAACGACGGCGACGGCAAACGACACGATTCGCCGCGGAGAGGCTGGAATAGATTAGACCGTAATAACTTGGCTCGCGTTGTGCGTGTCGCGCGGTCGCCGTTTAATCGCTCGGTGATAAAGCATCTTAATTGTGATGCCGTTTAGCTTTAGGTATGTATTCCCTGTCAATCTCTGAGTGGTGCCTGCTTCAATCGCTAGCCAGATCGACAGAGTTTTCTGAGGGCTGCTCTCCCTTCGTCTAATATACGAAAAACTGGAGGACAGGCTTTCTATATCTTGTCCTATGCTCTTCTAACTTCCGGTGCTTCTGTTTCGTGGCTGCCACATATAACAGCCCCCTGTCTTCTGAATACCTGCATTCAGAGAAATCGACAAGGTCCACAGTGTAGACATCGCGAGTCGTACGTATTTTCTTCATTAATCTCCTGTGTATAATTTACGGATCAGATTTTCCACTAGAGAGCTCGATCGATCCTCTTCGTTAGAGCTATTAATTTGCTGGACTCGCGAAAAATCGAAATAGAGTTACGCAACGCGCCTCGTCAGGAGCGTTCACATGTGAATTATCAACGATCATCGAAGCGCATGGGACACGATTTTTTAACGTCCCACAGTCGACGGTTATGAAAATCGCACGACGCCAGCATTCGATAGCCTGGGGGCCGTTAAAAAAGTTAATTATTAGGTAGAACGTCTCGCTGGTAATCGCCGTGTCCCTCACGGACGCTCACGTAAGCGCGGCTCGTCGCTTCTCCCCGCTTTGGATTTTACTTTCAAATGACCCAGCGTATTCTCCTAAGATTTTAATTCGCGATGAAGACACCCCTTTCGACCCCGTGCGCCCAGGGCCCAATTACGTCCCCCCGGGTTAATTATTCCGCCGGGAACGATCTCGTCCGCTGACACCCGCGCTTCGAGCTTTCGATGACTACCCGCGAGCTACAAGGGCCAGTCAAATGTAAACAATGAAAGTAGCATCGGAACCTCCTGAGATACAACAAGATCACCCAGATCCCCCAAAATAGCTTAGCCTGAGAGGAAGGTGTTCTTCCCATTCATGAATTGCTCGAAAAGTAGGGGACCCCGGGGCTGGTAGGCCAGTTCTTCAGTTTTTGATTTTTAATAAATTACGGGGGCGAAAAGTATTATTAAACCGGTTAGTATATTTGATAGGGCATATATTTGGCTATCTGATTAAATTATTAACGTTGACATCAATGTGACAACAATTAAGGCATTTTAATGTTTTTCTAACACCTTCCATGCTGGTCAATCAGCCTGATGATCGGGGTTGGTTGACTTACAGTATGGGGTAGGTTGACTATAGGAACAATCAGTTAAGAAAATGTTATTAGTAAATTATCTCAGTGGTAATAAAATAATACAATGTCGCAAGAGTTGTTTCATTATAAAATTATTTCATCATTAATTCCTTTCTTTCGTATTTTAATAATAAGCTGAAAATCTTTTCAACTTAAGCATTAATTATAATGTATTTATAACATAGTGAAATTTAAACAAAAAATAAAAATCGCTTTATGAATAGTAAAATAACAATTTAAACCTTATTAACGTTATTAGTCAACCAGCCCCGAGCGATCATTTTGACTTTAATAATATAACCTTCAATTATTTATGTATAAACAAAAATACTATGTCAATAGATCGTCTAATAAACAAACTTTAAAATAGTCCCTTAACATTTATTCTATTGTAACTATATAGAGCGTGCAAAAGTAAAATCTTTAAGAAAAAATATTTACTTACGTAGTGAATCTTTCGACAAACGCTGATAACAGTTAAAAAACGTGCGATCGCGGGGTCGGACATAAATGCATGGCATAGTAGAAGTGACTTCCTTCTTTCTACAGTGAATGTTTCCACAGTAGAGCATATGTCGGTGCGAAGTTATCGACAATTAGTCAACCTACCCCTTGTGACAACCGCGCCGGTCTCCCCTACAATCAAGGACGATCCTCCTTAACTGAAAACCCCAGAACCTCCCAGAAAATTCTCTCTGCACCGAGAAGAAATATTAATCCGGCTGTTGAGCGCGATAATCACCGCCCACCGATTGGAGCCGAAATTTGACAGGGCACCGTTGGCGGCCACTGCCATGCCCCCGATAAATCTCCGTTCCCCGTGCCCCTCCGTGTAGGCCGTGCGATCGGCACGAGGAGAAGAACAGTTCCAGCGGCACGATTTACCCGGCAAAACGAGCGGAATCGTCGCGAAAAACCGGAACGTTCTTGACGGACGGGTGACTAAATCGACCCTAAAGTAGTACCGTCGCCCGGCACAAAGAGACACGAGGCGACCGGCTATCGGCCAGGTGAACCGAACGAGGAAAGAAGCAGCGGCAACGGGGGACGATGGTGGAGGGCGACAGTGGAGGAGGAGGGAGGGCCTGTGGCCTCTTCTTGCCGATCCCCCCAGAAAAACCTCGCGCCTGTGATCTCACCGCGCGAGAGGATTTAGAGTTGTTTATCTACTTATTATGTCAGCCCGGGCTAATTGGGCATATTTGAGGATCGGTCTCGAGCGGATGCTCGCACGTATCCACGGTATAAAAGAGATCGGGAGGGGAGGGAGGAGGGTTTGCTCCGCCGCGTGTCCCCCTGTTCGCCGCCACGCTGGCTCCTCGTTCGTGGCATTTCGCGGGGGCCCACGATTACAAGGGGATAATATCTACCCACGGAAGAGTGGGTCTCTCCGTCCCCACCCGCCCCCCCCCCCCACAAACCCCTTCCTCCCTCTCGCCCTTTCCCCTGGCCCAGATGAGACAAGAACGGTCGCATAACTTTCGGCGATCATGACTCGGCCGCCATCCGTCTTTAGGGAACTATCGCGCCATCAAACATCCCGGCTGGCCCCACCGCGGGCCCCTTCGGCCGGGCCCTCTTCTTTTTCCGCCTCTGTACCCGGTGTGCTCCGCCTTTTTCTGCGTCTTCCCTTCGTTTCGGCCGGCGTAGCCCTCGCCGAAAGATGCATCGCTTCATTCCGCGCCACCGGACGCAGATTCGCCGCTACCGAGCAGAACGAACGGAATGTCTCGGTAGAAGAGCCTGGCTTTATCGGTGATCGATCTTGAAGGGTGCACTCTTGCCAGGGATCGACGGTGAACTTGGAATCGCCCCACTGATACCGTCCTACGTCGAATTCCTGGCAATCGTTCGCGCGCAGCTAGGAGATAGCGGTTTCGGGGCTTGGGGGGGGGGGGGGGTGGTGGAAAGGGCCTCGACGGTGAAGGAAACACGAGATCCGTGAGATACAGTGACGGCCGAAGGGAGGTTTGAAAGGTGAACGATAATGGGAACGCTATGACTAATCTCATCGCAACTATGATGTCGTCCGGCTATCGAAGGACAGGGTGGGACGCCAAGGCGGATCGGAGAAGAGAGAATAAAGAGCATTCAGCAGAATAAAGCGGTTCAGAGAGGTGGAAGAGAGAGTCTTATCCGACAGTGGATAGAACGTGTGCAGCAAGGCGGTGCAGTTTATTAATATGATTTATGGGGAGGCGAATGCCCTCCGGTGTTCTGGCCATGGTTACTCGAGGCCTCCTTCTCCCCCCTGACCTTTCTTTTCGCGTCGTGTCGAATCGATCGATTCTTGTTTTGCCTAACCGCGAAAGCATTTGTTTTAAGCGATCGTGGTGGGTGGAAGCAACACGCCCGGTCTCGTTGCCCCGTGAAACGGATCGGACGTTGATTCGGTGCCCTTTGCGACGGGATTCAAAGGGACTTACTCCGCTGGCAGGTCTTTCCTCCGTAGCGTGTCGAATCGTGTCACGAAATTTTATGGGAGCTAGTAATCAAAACTGACTCGCAATTGATTGATATGCGTAGAAGAGTCGGTACCGCATTGCGGGGTTGCGTAGTACTCATCAGAAGATATAAAAGAGCCGTAAGTGAGGGACCAAAAGCGATTCGTTCAGCAGACACGAGGTATTTTCGACAATAGCACGCTCCTCGGACGAACGCAGACACGCGGGTTCATAAATCTCGGGGATTTTCGCGCGTTCACCGACAGCTGCGTTCAGATGCTCCTTTTAATTCGCACTATTACTCACGACAAATGCCAGGCAGGTGTACGCCGCAATCTCCTAGACTGTCAGCGCCTCGTCACCGAAAGGGCCCCGCGTACAACCCGGGAAACGCGCGACCTTTCGATACGCCGTTCGTTCGGGGCTCTCTTGCTCGTTCTAACACGTGCTACTGCGGCCCCGCGACTGTTTTTCCTACTCCGTTTATACGAGCCCAGCGATGTATAATTCCGATCGGCCGGGCACCGAGTCCTCCAGGTGCTTTGCGCGTCACGCGCAACGAGGGGGATGTCGTAAAAATTTCGTAAAAACCTCACGCATCTCTGCACTTGTAAAAAAAGAAAGCCTCTCGAATCTTTACGACTGCACCGCGTGTCGAGCGTTGAATTCGTGACAGAGGGCCCCTTTTCGCGACAAAGTACCCGGGCGACAGAGTACTCGGCCAATCGTTTCTCGTTAATATGGTCCACGGTATCAAACGTACTACGGTATTATCGCTACCATATTATCCATAAAGGAATTAACGACTTTCTTATCGCGAGTACCTACTTGGCCTCTGTCTCTACCTCCCCTCCCCCCCCCCCCCCTCCCCCTAGCTCGCGAGACGACGGACGGCCGGAGGGTAACTGCTACTCGGCTGGACAATTTATCGTACAATTAGCACCGTTTATCCGGCCACGCGGCAGAACATAAACCCGAAAAGGTAGCGTATAACCGGGCGACCGGTTTAATGACAACTACCGCGGCGTCTCCGTAGATCGGACCGCCCGGTATCGTTGCTCGGACGCGTCTTGCAACTTAATAAGCGGCCCGATCGGGGCCGCTTTATGCGCCCGCTAAGTGAAGAATCTCGGAGTGAAGCGAAAGGGTCTGGTCGCGCCGCGACGCTGGTGTACGCCACGATGCGAGGCCGAGATTTCGGCTGCTGTTATGGCCCGGCGTCACGCGATTTATCGTGTTCGCGCGCTGCTTATTGTAAATTGCCCGATGAAAGAGCGAATGGAACGGGGAAATTTACCGCCGCGATTATCATAGCTCTACGACGTTCTCCATTTGTAGTCCCGCGCTTTTCGCCCGAGATAAGCTTCCCGCCACCGCTTAGATCGGGGACTGTTAATCGTCGGCACATGACAGGAGCGAGTGGATCTTTTAGTACCGTATAGAGTGTATAGCGTTCTCATCGACGGCGCAGAGTTTGATGCCTATTTTACTAAGACGCTGAACAGGAGTTCGCTGATGTCGGTTTCGTTAGCACCTGCTTTCACAGTTTAATAGATTCGAATAACACGTGGCATATTCTACGTTCGTCCGGATATCTTGCTAATGAATCTACTAATTTCGGGAGTTCGATCGTATCCTTAAATAAACAAGCGATTGGATGGCAGGAAAAATTTATAGCTACACGGTGCTACTAAGAATCGGACGGGACGGTCGTAAACGTCTGAGTTACGATCGATTCGACCGACCCGTTCAAATTCCAATAAATTATATTTATACAGGCCCGCAGATTTTGTCCCGGAATGGTAACTTTGCGAAAGGCTACTTATGTAGAGTACCATTCGCGTCCGGGATCGATTCAAATGAAGAGAGTTCTATGATTACTATTAAAAATTACGTGGGGTCTAGGTTAAACGACCGGATGACGGCAGATGGACGAAAAAGATTCAATTACAAAAGGGTGCACCGCAGTAACATCTTGCGCCACTCGCGAAGCAACCCCTAAGCCCACGGTTACCGGCAAACGAAATGCACCGACCCTCGTAAAAACATTTTTCTCTGTGCACAGCACGTACGCGCGTATTCCAAGCTGGTCGAATGGAGGCGAGGCGAGTTCTCTCGTGGCGTGGACCACGTACGACGGACGCGTATATACAGGAGGTTTCAAAATTACGGAACCAATAGAAACGTGCGAATTCCTCGTGCGATACGAAATAAAAGAAAGTAGTTAGCATTTTGTAATCCAAGGCCTCGATTTCAAGGTAGAGTCAGTTGAAGTTTAGAAACCTAGCTTCCAGGTGGTTCCTACTTGAATCCCAGCAGCAGGTGCACTCACGCGCGAGTAACGCGTGCGTTTCACGCAGGTTTGCCGTTCGTAAATGATTCTCTCGGTTTATTCAGCTACTGGCTACCCGATTTAGACTCGTGTATGAAAGAATATTAATGGGCACGAGGATCGTACCATTACCGCGCGACGCAACAACAAACCGTCCCGAGAAACGTACTTCGAGAGTTCCTTTCCACATCGCGCCTCGAATAATACTGATTGCTGGACGCTAAGCGCGACAACGGTGTCCGTGTTTACACCGGGATTCGGAATAAGTACTCTGATAGAATCGTCGGTACAACAACACGGTGGGTCGTGTTGCCAGATTTACGACGGGGCAAAAGTAAAAAAGTGTTACCGAGTTCCGTGAAGTAGAGAATGCGTAGTAAACGTGGCTGAGTTTTACTTTTACGACTTCTTTCGTTCTCCTCTTAAGGGCATTCTGGACAGTGTCTATCGTATAGTTCAGTCGGCGGGAGTGCCTGAAACGTGTAAGAACCCTTCGGTTACCTTTGGCGCGAGGAATTCGTCTGCGCCTGCTTGTCCGAGAGTTCTGAGCCACCCTGTACACGGGGTACTGGGATGGATATGGGGAGGTGGGTCAGATCCGCACGAAAGTGGCGAGCGGTCAGCGTCGAATACCAAACGGACGACCGTCCGCCCTGCGGATGACGGTGGCGTGCCGTACATAAGGTATGATCCCCGTCGTCCATCGGCCGCGGCGAGGGAAGGAGCTCTCGCGCGCGAGAAGCCGCGTGCATCGGACGAGGAGAGGGCGAAAGGGAGCACCAGCACGCGACGACCGAGGAATAAAAAGGGAGAGGAGAGGAGAGGACGGAATCGATAGGGACGACCGTTGCATCGGACACGGGGTCCACGCGTTCCCCCCGGGACCGGAACGGACGATTTCCTCGGGTGCTGATCAAAGGGAAGGCCGCGCGTACGCGTAAATTCTCACCGTGTAATATTTCATGAGCCGTTTCGCTTTGTCGATGGCCGTCCGCGCGAGGAATAGGGAATGCCGTCCGACCGCGCGCGGTACTGTTCTTCGCCACCGACGTCCTCCCGATGGGCACTCCTTCTCCGTTGGCCTCTCTGGAAACCGGGCAAACTGGGAGAGAGGGTACGGGCCCCCGGGCGAGGGGTGAAGGGGGATAATTGCACCGGACACGATTCCCCGCTGTCTCGAGGTCTCTCACGCGAGACAGGAAGGCGAAGGAGGAGACGGGAGATGGAAAAAACGGGGACGGCCGGCCATTCGCGAGCGGCTGTCGCGGAATCGCGTTCGTCCTCCCCGATTCCCGCGATCCTCGCGCCGATCGAACCTGGGACCGATTGGTCGTCGTTAGATCCAAGTCTCCAGGCATCGCGTTCATGGTCTCCGGAGTTTCTAACCATTGCACGTCGTCGTGTTCGATCGTAGGGCCTGTTGGCCAGGATGGTCGCGTTATTGTTGCCCACAGCTTTCCTCGTAACTAACAAGTATGTGCAACGGATATCGAGCAACCAAGTCGATCCTGAACGAGAAGCCTCTCGCCGAACAGTCTCCCTGAAATCAACATCAAGTCTGCTCGTGGTGACGAGTGAAACGGGAATTTCAGTCCCATAGGATCCCGACGCGCGAACGAACGACGTGTCCGCGCGTACAATGGCGTCATCGTGCGCCGGTGGAGAAGCCCGTTAACGATATATTAGAGGCAGCAATAAACCGTAAATAATATAATAACCAGTCTCTCCGGCCGGTGGGAACGCGTTATGCACTCCTCTCGGCTTCTCGTCGCGCGTCGGCGTATCGCGGCATAATGCGCGATTCATACGCCGTGCAACACACGTCGCCAGGTGACACGGCGTCGGCGAACGGCCGCGTGAGATAATCGTGGCTCGCTTTAAAGACGGTCGCGGATAATGAGCGGCGTCGCCTCTTCGCAATGCATTAACGAACTGCACCGATTCGCGACAAAAGTAGCTGGTACCGTTATTACGAGATCATTAAGCCGCGGAAGCCCGGGTGATTCTCCACTCCATTTCCTCTTTTCCCCCTGAATCGCTTTCGTCTAGCGTTGCGCCTCCCGTTGGGGTAATTTTCTGTACAGTGATCGGTTATGTACTACGTTCGCGTTGTGCTCCATCTCTCTGTGATACACTTTCGTCAACTATCACCACGTTGCGTTCGATTCAAAGTTCCAATGAATGGCTCCTAGGAACTAGTCGCTGTCGACCTCGTACGTTGCATTCGAAGTCGGGAGCAATTTAGGAAATTTCGATCGACGAATTTTACCTATAATCGGAGGCGTCCCCAAGGTCTCCGGTTGCTTCAATTCCAATTCTGCCCGCCATCGAAATTTCATTCGAATTCGGTGCCCGCGTACCCGAGGCTCCTGGACATCTGGCGTACCGCGTGCCCCGCGGACGATGCATTTAGAAAACCGCGCGTGCTCGAAGGAGTTGCCAGCCTGGGGGAGGGAAAGGAACGGACGTTTTAGAATTCACGCGGTAGCACGTCTCTGCTACCGCCGATCGCTCTTCCTCCCGGACGTTTTAGTGGTTCCCGTGCCACGCATCTGCGAGCGTGTTTCGCTTCTTTGCTCCAAATCTGCCGGCTATCTGGATTCTCGGCCTCTTGCGGCTATAAATTCGCTTTCTGCGATGGGGAATACAGGCTCTGTTTCCGTGGTCGACAGACACCACGTTGAACGGTTGAATTTTTGTCGCTACTCTCGTTTGATTTACACTGTGCAAGCTCGAAGCCCCCTCGAGAGCGAGACTTCGATCTATGCGCGTAGCAGGTAAAATTCCCAGCCTCCATTCGCCGATCAGTAGAACGTTTGCCGCGCGGAGAACCGGAACCAACGACCAGAACGATCGAGCGATCGACTCGTCACCGGCTCTCCCGTCGTCAAGGATCCCCGTGTACGTCGCGGATTTTTGCGCGCCGCCGATAGATCGGCCGGTTGACGTAACGCTCGATGCAAATCACCGAGTGACAGGTGAACGTGCAGAATCGCGGTGGATGCAGTTGCACGGGAGCGCAGCGTGACGTGGCTCGATCTCTTCGTTACCGAGCTCGCCGGTCCGCGAGAGTGGTACGGGGAGGATGATGCACAGGCATCGGAAGCACGCGCAACATGGACGGGACCAGAAGAGAGAAGATACATAGACGGAAAGGGAGAAGAAAGACGAAGGGGGAGAGGGGGGGGGGGGTGGAGGAGGGAGCCAGGTAGAAACGAAGAGGCGCGTCACTCGTTTATTTCTGCGCGAGCACGTTGCGCAATTCGAGGTACACGGCGAGGCAAAAGGGAGTGCAGTGACGCACTCGCGGTGGATCCGCGACGGCAGAAGAGGATCGCGGCAGTTATCGAAGATAAATCACTTACGAGTGGCTGGGATCCCGCTTATTGCGAGGAGGAAGTGGCTGTTGGCGATCTTGGTTAGCCAGAGCGAGGGAGAGGGGCGCGGAGGGGCTGGTAATCGATTCTTATCGTTACGCGAGGACTCGCGCAAGCAGATACGCGTAATGGGGATTTATTATAATTCCGTTACGTCGCCCCCTCCTGGTCGCCGATTCCTCGGTTTCCCATCGGTACCAACCTCGGCTTTTACGGCGAACGAATTATCGCGGCTCGATACCTTCGCCGAACCGATTTGCATCCGGCCGGGCCGTTATTGCCGGTATTAAAAGTTAACGATGACACGGCGTGTTATTATATTCCGTTTCAATAACGGCGCGCATTAACGGTGGTCGGTAATTCCCTGGGAATTAATTAATCCCCGATAATCGGTACGATCGCGAGAGCTCTCGAGGAACGGCGTTCTCGCCCCGCCGCGCGCCGACAGTAGCGGACGATACGGGGAAGCCTGTTCCCGAATCAGAACGATCCACGGCAACATTGTGCCCCGATCACGCACCTTTTCGAAGCTTAAACGATGTTGCTCGCCGCGCCGCCGCGACAAACGCCGGTCCCAGGGTAGAGGGGGGAGTCGGCTGCGAATTAAACCGCGGTGCTTGGATGCTTCTACACGGACGCGAGTCGAATCGACGATCTCGAAGGATCCAGCTGGGAAACCCCTCCTCCATCACGCCCAGGCTACGGTCCTCGGTGGCTGCGCGTAGCGCGCGTCAACGTTCGTAAATTCTCGACGGACAAACTGGCAAGAATAGTTCGCATAATTCTTCAAGGCCTACCAGTTTTGACGGCGGCAGGCGGCCTATCTTGGCACAATCTCTTTCTCTCCTTCTCCCCCTTTCTGCACTCCCCCCCCTCTCTCTCTCTCTTTCTCTCCCTCTGCTTCCTCTTTGCCTGTGCTTCTACGTCTTTCCTCCTTTCTTTTTGCCACGCTGCTCCGCCGAGCGATGGACGCTCCGCCGAGACCAGATCTACGTAGACGGGAAGAAAGAGAGGCACGAAGAATGCCGGGGCCCGCGGCCCGGAATACACGCGGATATGAGGCCCGAGAGGTGAAACAGGGGATCGTTAGCGCGGTGTTCGCGTTATCGTCGCGATAAACGGCCGCGGGAATGCCGTCCCGTCGCGGAATAGGCAAATGAAGAAATTACGAAGCGGCCGCTTCGTCGTACGATAATTAAATCGTCGCGGAAAATCAAGCTGACACTCGCGGCCCGCGACGCGGGTGAACGCGACCGGTCGACGGTCCGGGTCGATTAACGAGTTCCACGAAACGGCTTATTAGCCTGCCCCGTTATCGGTGCCGATCTCCGATACCTTCCAACCACCGTCACGATTACTTGAATACTCGAGCGAGCGATGCGTAAACTAGATAAAATCTGTCTACGCGCTCACGGACGGAGCTAATTATCGATCAGGCTGCGTCTCTGGGCGAAGATTTAGGATTTAGGAACTGGAACAGAGGTTTAATGTACAGGTGAACGGTTCGCGAGCGATATTGTACCAAGCCAACGTTATTTCCGCGTCTTGCCGGTGGAGGAGCGAGTAGGTTATAGGGGATCGAAGGTTAGGTAACGAGTCGGGGGGCCGAGAAAAAGATCAAAGGAGGAGGAACTCGTTTGTTCCCGGGAGATTGCCGCCTGGAGCGTCTGACGATCGAACATTCGTCGTGCAAGGGAACTGCATGTAAGCGAGATTGAGAAGAGAGAGGACATCGTCTGACGCGATTGTTCGACCTAACGCTTGTGTGGGGATTTTTTTTTTTATAGTTCTCGGTCAACCGAGATCTAGCCGTTTAACCGTCGTTTCTCGTCATTCGCTGGATTTAGTGCAGCGAGGCATTGTGGTCCCTCAGTTTTTGCACGTTCTCCGTCAGAAATAGCACTGGGCGGTAAGCATCTCTATATCTCCTTCCTTCGCTGTAAGAACCCGAAGGCCGCCGAAACGGCACGGCAAGTGTCAGCGGCTCGCGAGGCGTAACAGAAGCGCGGCCAGCGGAAAAAACCGTCGTGACGCTTATCCGTCCTTGGTACGAGACTGCCTAATTCTTAGAATGACGTCAAGCATGCCCAAGATCGGGCATCGGAAGAGGAACGATCGTTACTCGAGATCACCGACCGAGCCGAGTCTCCGTTCTGGCTTCTCCGCGTCACCTCGAGGATCCTGTCGATTTCTGGCAAATCCTTGCATATCTGTGCATCGATCTCGCTGTCGCATCCTCCCAACAACTCGGGATCCGCACAGCTGGCCACTGTTTCGCTGCTGGCCGCGATGGAACAGTAGACGCGCATAGGAAAAGGGAAAGGGAGAAGCGGTGCACCGTACTATGCCCGTAATTAATTTCCGCGTAATTACTCGAGGAGTGCACGGAGAGAGCTGGGGGGGGGGAGGTGGTGGGGTTTTATCTCCGATGGAGGATCGTTACCTTGCCTCTGTCACGACTTACACGATGAAGCGCGGAAGCGACGTTTATTATTTCGCCGGGCGAGGAGGATAAGCAGGACGCTGAAGGTCGGCCTTTGGCGGAGCCAAAGGAAACGAAAAAAAGCCTGATAATCGCGTCTCACCTGGACGCCGATGAGCTATCGGGGCCCGTTCGACGTTCCTCGCGGAATAGGATTAAACGCGTCACGCGCCGCAGCCCGTGAAGGGAAACGAGAAGCCCCCGACTGATTTTAATTACAAACTCGCGTTTTTGCGCGTCTTGGCTTTTCGCGCAACGTCGCCCCGTCTCGCCGACGAGTTCCTCGATGCAGTCTGACTTCACGCGGCGGGGTTCGATTCTGAAGCTTGCTATCGATCGATCCGTGATATTTCATGATACTGGGTGCAATGGGAATCTGCTGCAGGAAGCATCTCGTGACGAATGCTTTACTCCGAGCTCGCTTCCTTCCTTTGCTCTTCAAGGTGGAATAAGGTGGCGTGGACGAGAAGATGAATGAAGATACAAGAGACACAAGGAAGCGCGAGTCGGCGACGAATCTAAAACCGTGGAGGCGCGAGGCCAATGGCGGACGAGTGTCTTTAGCGTGGAACAAAAGGCTTCCCTCCCCCGAGGGCTCCGAGAATAGGAGTTTAAACAAGTATATTCGCTGAATCTGGTTTCACCCTTGCAGCGATGATGAAGACTGTCTTGTGCAGCCGCTTTCTCCCGCGAAGGTACAGTAGCATTTTACCTGCGCGAGCGTTCGTTGCTCAGGGTCGAAGGACGACGCCCTAGGTTGTCGTCATCGCGAGTCACTTGCTACGTATAATTTCGCTGTTCCCGATCGAGCAGGAGAACAGGCGACATAAACGCCGGCTCGTGTGTAGTTGCAGCCTCGTTTGACCCTGCTCGGTCGAACTGTCGTCGCGTGACACGTTGTAAATCACCGGGGCCCACCGTAGTAGCGATACGCGCCTGACCAGTTTGATGGCCGCGGCTCATTGACGCGGTTCCTCGTCGTCCCCCCATTCACAAGAGCGAGCCCCGGGTGCATTGCATATTCCGGTGGATCTGGCGATTCCACCTTCCGCTCGGTTTCCCTCCCTGGAATCAGTTGCGAACGTCGTGGGAACGCTGTTAAAATCATTATATAGATCTTTATAGTTATTCCCTAAATTTCCGCGATTACTCGAGCACCATATATCGGGTTACCGACCACTGCACTTTTGGAAAGTGGAAACTGTGCCTGTGCATAAGATTGCAATTCCGCCAATCGATATAAAGAAGTTACGTGACGCACCGGAATTAGCATAAGGGCAAGAAATACTCCAGCCGATAGCGAGGCGAAAGGATAAAGGCGAAACGGGACCGCGACATCTGAGCCGGTCCGCTTGAAATAATTTCGCGTGGCGGCGCGGGCAAAGCGACGTCTATAATGTATTCCGACCACGTGGCTTATCAACCGCTCCACCGAATGAACTTATCGAGGTACTAGCTGGCCTCGGTGCCGCGTACCGCGGGCCGCCCGTTGCCGCGAATAATCCCGACCAGCCGTGAAATATGGCGTTAATTCCGATCTCGGCTACTGATTTAGACCTGCACCGATTTGCACCGCTAATTCGTTCCACGGTGTGCATTAACCTTACGCGTCGGCCGAGAATCGCGCGTTCAACTCTTCGCCGCTCGCACACCCTACACACCCTGCTAAGAATTCGCCGGATCCTTCTATCTTAATAAATTATAAACGAACCTTTTCTTTACTCGACCTTCACCTGACCATAGAACCGTGCCCACGCTCGTGAAACCTAGGATCGCGATAGGATTAGACTTAGATTCCCATGAACCAGTCCTTGTTGCAGCGACGAGCGTCAGTTTTTTCCTTGGCGATGTTCCTTAAGGGGGGAGCCTGGTGTAACTAGCTGAAAATCGAGGCATTTTTCGGGAATCTTTTTTAAAGAAAGCATTCAATGGATCTTTCTGAAACTTTCAGGATATTGTGTTATCAGATTAAGGTAGATAAAAAAAGAATTCTATTAAAAAAGAGCAGCAAATAACAGTTATACGGGCTTATGCCCGGTCCGTTGACGACGCAATTGTTCCACTGCGGGCAACGTAGCGTCTACTGTATTCATCTAAAACCAAAAATCCAACAATTTTTGTTCAGTTTATGAGTGCACGCACAAATCGTATAAATTCGTAACTTAAAATATGCAAAATTGAACGAATGGCGACCTCTTGAAAAGAAATTCGCTTTTTCCAACGAAACTTTGTCTTAAATGAGTAAAAAAAGTTATTCATTTAAACAATATCATTATACCAATAGCTAAGTTCTATAAAGAAAATATTCGCAAATATCAATGCACAAAGTCAAGTCGATAGGTTGAATATTTTTGGAGTTACATTGCCCGCAAATTGTAAAACTGTCGTTTCGAGAAAAA